>PVJA010013290.1:0-49875 GCA_004027025.1 Myocastor coypus | reverse complement strand
AACTAGGGGAACTTGCTTAGGTGGTCATGAGGTGGGACAAAGTCATAGTCGACCAATGAGATTACAAACATCACTGTTCCGGTAAAATTGATTAAATCAGGAGCTAATTGGAAAGCAAGTCACATAGCAAGCGGGCATGAATACGGAATAAGAGTTCTTTCTGTTGGGGTTGAGTTTCTGGCTCCTTTAGGCTCTTTTAGGGTGATGATACTCATTTAGAATATCAATCATTGGGCCTGGCAGGATGGCTCAGTGGTCTAAAGCACCTGCTTAGGAAAGCTTAGGCGGCTGCAAGGACTGCGGTCCGATCCCCGGCATCACATGCTGCAGCAGCCCTGCCCTCAGGGCAGGCTGAGCCAGCCATAAAAACACACAAAAGTTCCGAAACAAGAAAATAAATAAATAAATAAATTCTTTAAAAAAAAAAAAAGAAGAAGAAGAATATCAATCCCCGATACTTAAGTGAGTGGGCAGCTGCATTTCTTTACTTTTGTTTTAAGGACTGGCCCACAGGTGGGGTGCCTATCTCTTACAAAAATGCATAGTCAAGTTTGCATAGTCAAGTTGTTTTCCATATTGTCCTCGAGGGCCTGGCCCTATCTAACTTCCTATAATATTTCTAATTTGGCTGCCTACAACAGTGATGGGTCCCCAAAGAAGCTGAATTCTGCTTAATTGGGAAAGCAGGAAAGATAGATTTCTGTCGATAAACTAACCATGCTGGAATACCTTATTTCTTCTTGTCCACCCCCCCCCCACAACTTCTATGTTTTCAAGCACATGCTCCTATTATCTCTTTTTTTTTTTTTTTTTTTTTTTTTTTTTTTTTTTTTTTTTTTTTTTTTTTTTTTTTTTTTTTTTTTTTTTTTTTTTTTTTTTTTTTTTTGTCTTTTTGAGACAGGGTCTCACTATGCAGTTGAGGCTGGTCCTGAGCTCACTTTTGTAGCCCAGGCTGGTCTCAAACTCGCACCGATCCTCCTGCCTCAGCCTCCCGAGTGCTGGGATTACAGGCGTGAGCCACCACGCCTGGCCTCATGCTCCTATTATCTCCAATCCCAGAAACAAAAGATCCTTTTGCTTTTCAAAATAGTCAAATATTTTTACTCTTCAAGCCTTTAAAACCTTTGTCTTCTGTTTGCTGGAATTTGTATATGGTAATAAAACTACACACACACACACACACACACACACACACACACATCGTGCACATGTACATATGACATCTAGGATCACAAATGAGTTCTGAATGAAGGAAAAGCAAAGAAATAAAGCTACGAGTGAGGAAAACCCTGACAATATGTATAGCTTCTGTTCCCACTAAGGACTTTCAGAAGTCAGGGATACTATGTAGGCAGTGCGTATTTCATGAAACTTATAGAGAGACTGGATATCTTCAAATTATTTTCCCTTTTACATGATTTTATATCATTGCTTGGGCAGAAATTGAACATCACCTCGGCCTATATTTAAGGAAACATAAAAATCAGGTTTTCAATATCAGCAGAGCCTAAGCATTTATCAACAGTAGCAGGCATGGGTATGTGGTATTCTTTAGTTCCTTTCATCATGTAGTCAAGCAATGAATATTGTATCATATTAGTCAAGATGCTACACCTAAAAACAAATGAAAAAGTCATATACAACAGGACTTCCAAGTAGAGGCTATTCCCACTGCTTCTTTCACATAGTTCTTCAATTCCTGTTCTTTTCAGGGAGATATTCCATCACTCTTTTGGTCTCTCTCTGTCTCTGTCTGTCTATCTGTCTCTCCCTGTCTCTGTCTCTGTCTCTCTGTCTCTCTCTCTCTTTTTCTACATATATATATACATATATATGTATATATATGTATATATATACATATATATGTATATATATACATATATATATGTAATTTTGACATTGTTCCAGAGATTCTTTAACCTAGAATGTGTATGTGGAAATAGAGAAGAAAAGGAAGGAATCTGAGAGTAAATTTCATGTCTGTAATGTGTTCACTAAATATTTCTCAATTTGTCAATATTTGATTTGTAATTTTAATGAACAAGTCTTAAAATTTAATATTTTACTTTATTGGTAGCTCTTTCAAATTAGTCTTGGTTTCAATTATTATGATACCATTTGCTCAGTGACACTTTGAGAGAGTATGCGGATCAGTTACCTATATCATAAAGTGTGATATCACTTGTATATATCCTCATATCACATAAGAAATAGCCAATATTGTGCTAGAAGCATGAAAGGTATTATTGTATATATTTTTCCTATATTTCCGTAAAATACAATTTTTTTTTGTCTTTTTGAGACAGGGTCTCGCTGTACATTTCAGGCTGGCCTTGAGCTCAGTTTTGTATCCCAGGCTGGTCTCGAACTCTCACCAATCCTCCTGCCTCAGCCCCCCCGAATGCTTGGATTACAGGCATGCACCAGCACGCCCGGCTCATAAAATACAATTTTAAGAGTATCAGTTATTGTTCAAAACTACAGTATTGTCCACTTTCATATATACATATTATACATTCAAAAGAAACAGCATAGTGCCAACACATATGGCTGTGTGGTATTGAATGCATTCATTGTAGTATTAGAAGAGGACAGTTCATACTGAATTCTAGTTTTATTGCTTAATAGCAATGATGTCACTACCCAACCTCTCTGCCACTCCAATTTTTATTTAACTTGTAAAAGAACTTCAATTTTAGCACTTTCAATTGGTCTTACACGAAGATTAAATCAGATCCACATGTGCAAACATTGCATTGTCTCTTCAGTGTGAGAACCTAAAAGAGAAAATAAAATCTGAAAGGTACAATAATAGATACTGGGAAAAGGAAATGAACCTGTTTAAAAGGAAGGAATTACTACATTGAGAAGGCCAGGAGAGAGAGTGGGGGAAAGGGATATAAACAGGATGGTCTGTGTAACTGTATTGTGCATTTCTGCTGGTCTGTGGAAAGGAGCACTCAATGCTTAATTTTTAGTCTTGCTGTTTTCAATTCTTTAACCTTTTTCTCTTCTTAATTTCTTATATATTTCTTTATTTTTTCTTCCAACTTTGCATGTACACATCTGGTAATATGAACAATTAATTTGAAGACAATATTGTGTAATACAACAAATACTGTGAAAATTAGATTATTTTGGTTAGAAAAACTGTGCATCATTTGTAATCTTTCTCTTTTAATATTATTTGTATTCTCTTTAAAAAATAAAAATCCAAAAAGGAAAGTAGACAATGTATGGCCCTGGGTAATATTGTGAAAGTGTGAGCTGCTGTTATAATAACTATCATTTTATTATATGGTGATTCAATGAGCAAGTAAAATCAAATGAGAATCAAGACAGCAATAGTAAAGATAAAAGCTGTCAATAAATACATGCAACTCCTTCGCTTTAACCTGATTTTTGCAACAGATGATCCTGTCTTAATCTCAATAGGAAACAGATTTCACAGCCCAGGAGCATAATTACAGAAAATGCTGGCTCCTGTGGTCACAAAGTTGTACTTGGGGCACACTGAGTAACTGCCAATTCAGCCCTCAATGGGTGACTAGGGCATATGGTGATAAAGGATCAGTCAAGAGTGCACTTTATTGTTCAACAAATGCCAGGAGCTCTGTGAAATTAAATATAGAGGTCACCATGCTGCTCCTTCAATAATCAGCAGCTTTCAATATATACCCTGACAAATCTATCTGTATTCTTCCTCCTCTTTCCTTCCTTTTACTTTTGGTAAAAATAACTTGAGTGTATCCTAAGTATCTATGCCAGGCATTGTACTAGGTGGTGTGGGTAAGATAAGAGCAGACACATTCCTGCATTCTGTGGCAAAGGGTCTTGTGAGGTCATCTCTGCAGAGCTTCTTGCTATGTTGGTCTCCTGTGTGGTGCCCAATGCCAGAAACCTACCCTAGTGGACTTCTTGTGATTCTCCTATTTTCAGCCCCAAAGTGCTGGGATTACAGGCATGAACCACCACTCCCAGCCTCAATCACTGATTTAGAACTCCTTGGAGGCAGGGCCAACATGGCAGGCCAGGGATTGTACCCCCTGGTCCCCGCACCTGCTTGTGGCGCTTTAATCTGTTGAGCTATTTTGTTGACCCTCGGGGGGAGTACTTCCAATTGATAACATTCTTTTCTGTTAAGACTTTGGTAGGGTCTGTTGACTGAAGTGAGGACTGGGAGTCATCCACATATCAAGGTTCCATTTTCTTCTTTTATAGACCTATGCATAGAGTTGACTCTGAGTGAAATTAAAGTCATAAAGGTCAATAATTTAATTATTAGAAGAGCTAGCATTCTTCATTGGTTTCAGCTAGGGCAGTCACTTTTGCTTCAAAACTTGTACCCTACATGAAGTTTCTTTTGCTTTTCATGTCTATCTTATACAATCTTAGCAAAATTCTGGTACCAGTCTACTACAGATAATCAGTGTATCTCCAATAGGAGAGAGGAACAGCAAAAACAGAAAGTTGAAAATCTGAATTGAGTAGAGAAAAATATGCCCCTCTGCATTATAACTGAGTCAGGGCTAGGCTAACTGAAGAGTAGGCATCATTAGGTGCATTCTGCACAGCTGCAATGTGAGTGTCACCCAGCTCAGGGCACCTCTGTGTGGAACGAATCCTCGGGTGCCTCCCTGGGAAGAAGGCTGCTCTTTCTGTACTGTTATGGTTTATGTCTAGTTGTCTCCCCAAAGCCTCATGGAGTCATTGGGTGGGGACTTCTAGAGTTTGAGACTTGATCCATGATCCCTGGAATTAGGTTTTAGTACTGATGGGATTATGGGTGTAAGTACTTCTGGGATTATGCGTGTAGCCTAGGGTGGCAGCTAAGGTGGAGAGCCTGAATGTAATATAAAGAGAGACAAAGAGACAGACTGGAGCTCTAGCTGTTGCTGCTGCTCTGCTGCCCTGATTGATTTGCTGCCTCTGCCACCATTTTGCTGCTGTTCTGCCTCCATGTACTGGTTGCTCTCTGCCCTGCTCCACTCATCTTTGGGCCAGCCGAATATGGACTGAAACCTCTACAAACTGTGAGCTAAATAAACCTTTCCTTCCTTCATTTTCAGTGTTGGGTATTTGTCCCAGCAACGAGTAAAAAGTAACTAAGACATGCACTTACTCAAGAATGTCACTAAGCCAAGCATGGAAGAGAGAAGTACAGGGTAGAGAAATGCTGAACTTGAGGCATGCAGATTAGAGGGCACCCTTAGGTGATCCAGATTTTAAATTCTGTTTATGTATTCATAGTGCTTTGGAAAATTTAGAATCCAACTGCAGATTGTATTGTGGTCCAATGATACCTGCCTACTTTGTTATACTGCATTCTAGCTTCTGGAGCTCATGAATCAAATTTTTTCTAAATATAATATAAATTAGATGGGCTTTTCCATGGAATTTTATGTATGTGTATGTACATATGTTGCATTAAAGTATTTTTTATAAGTACAAAGAAGTACCAGAATGGATATGAATGAGAGAAGGAAATGGACCCCAGATATTTTAATTTATTGAAATCTCTTTTTATCTGTCTTGCTCCTTTTGGCTACACATAATCTGAATATAATACAGAATTTGAATAATTTCTCTCACCTTTTGCCACTTTATAAATGACTTCAATTTTAGTGCTGGGGAATTTTGTGAAAGGGTATTTGTGTGACTTTTATATCCAAAAAGTACATGATCACATACACAGTTGGGGTGAACACATATGATTCTGGGAGGCTCAGATGCTATATATCAAATGTATTTTTGCCTTTTCCACTACTTATAAGAGAAGTTGGTAATGAACATTAGAATACATGAAAAGGTGGTATGGTTTGTGTCTACATGTCTTCCAAAGCCTCACACAGTCATGGGCTAGGATTTTAGAGTTTCTGATTGACTTGTGTCCAAAGCTGGGATTACGGGTGTGAGTGCTACCACCACCCTGGGGTGTGTCACCTGTATACAATACAAAGGAGGGAATGAAGCTTGCTCTGTGCCACTCCTCCCTTTTTGCTCTTGCTGCTTTTGCTGTTTTCCCTCACCATGAACTGTTGTTCTCTGCCATGTGCCACTCTGCCTTGGAGCCAGCAAGTGTGGACTGAAACCTCCACACTGTGAGCTGCAGTCAACCTTTCCCACTTTACTTTGGCAAAGGAGTTTATCTCTAGATAATAGAAATTAGCTTATTTTTGGTAATAAGCAGTCATGTACAGTCTGCTTTCGATGTGGTTTTCTCTGAGTAGGCAGTGCAGTGGTGCAGAACATAAGGATATTATGTTTCAAACTAAAACATTTACTTCACCCAGACAATTTTGGCAAAGACTTACAGTATACAAGCGAAATTGGCAATATGCATGAACTTTAGAAGAAAAACTTTTCAACAGCATGAAAATATCCAGAAAATAAGTGAATGATATTATTGGAGAAATGTAGTAGTATGTTGGCAAATCAATTCTTTTACCAACACTATCCTATCTGTGAATATTTGGACTTGTACCATGATTTGAAATAGGCAGGTAATAGGCGAGGAGACGCCTCATCAAAGAGTGCTTGTCAGAAATTAAATGGGCCTTCTCCTTCAAAGTGTGAGGCAGGAGACTGGTTTCATAGGATTCGTTTCCTGAACCAGAATCTGCATTTTAACAAGATTCTCTGGGAGAATCAAGAGCCCATTAGAAATTGAAAGGCACTTCCCTAAGGGGGTCATTGTAAACCTATGTTCCCCACATAGACATAATTCACTGCATAACCAATGACTGTGATGGTTAGTACAATGTCTTACCACTTAGGAAAGTTGAAATAGGAAAATGTAGTTTAAAGACAGTTTAGTGTTCTAACAAGATGGCAACCAAGGAGACCAGGCAATAAAGTGTAAAACTCAATGAATAACTTTATGTTAAAGCATAGATAAACTTCTTATAAAGAGAAATCTTTGGATGCTAAGAATGAAAGTGAAAACAAAGTAAGAATTGAATGTGAGGTTGCTCCACACGTAAAAGGCGAAGGAGGAATTATCAGCTGAGCTTTCACGACACCACATTTGAGAGACACAGATATTGTTATCAAAGGAAATGAAGCTTTGATTTCTTGTATACATGAAGAAGAAAAGACAAGCTCTGGATCTTTTTGAGCCAGGCATTTAATAGTGAGGTGTCTTCATAACATTGAGTCTCCTGAATTGCTTTACCTTCAGATTGGACAAATCTGCCTAATGGAGTAAAGGGAAGACAGAGGCTTTCCTTTAACAAGATAGGGAGGCATGTGCATATTACACTAAGAGATCAGAAATAAAGCAAGGGTCTGAGGTCTGAATTTATGCCCTCTATATAGACGAGGAAAAAAAAAATGCTAACATAGGCTGGTGTCTCAAGCAAAAACAAACCTGTTCTTAGGACTCCTATAGCACAGGGTACAAGGGTTTCTAATGACAAATTATAAAGGTAATAGCCAGGTGTGGTGGCTGATACCTGTAATCCCAGCACTAGGGAGGCTGAGGCAGGAGGATTGGTGTGAGTTCAAGACCAGCCTGGGCTACAAAAGTGAGCTCAAGGTCACCCTCAACTGCATAGCAAGACCCTGTCTCAAAAAAAAGACAAAAAAATTTTAAAAAATAAAAAATAAAGATAATATCATAAAATAGTCAAAAATGGTTCATTTTATGTTAACAAAAAGTATAATGATTATATTTTCAAGAAACTGAAGGAATAAAATAGTTTTAAATAGAAAATAAAATTAATGGATTAATAATGACTAAGTTAAAAATTAAAATTTAGTGAAATGAACTAAGAATGATGAAGCAAATAATAAATTTAGGAAATTTATCATAAATAGAAATTAAAACTCAAATTAATGTATGAAATAACTAAATGTACCTAAACAATAAATACATAAATGAAACAATGCAGCTACTCAAAATAAAACAATAAAAGAAGGAAAAGTAAAGTAATCATGAAGAATCAATTTAGGGCTCAACATATTCTTAGAGGGTCAGGGAGATAGCTCAGCACTCTAAGCACTTGCCTTGCAAGCTCAAGAACTCAGGTTCCACACTCTACCACATGCTATGCTGCCCTCACGCTGAATCCACCACCAAAACCAAGTGTGGTGGCACACGCTTGTAATCCCTGAGCTGGGGAGGCTGAAACGAAAGGGTCTCTATGAGTCTGAACTGTGCAGCAATACCCTGAACCAAATAAATAAATACATGATTAAAAACAACAACAATAAAAAGAAAAACATTAAAAAAAGAACATTCTTAAAGAAGTTTTATCTGATAAGAAGAAATCATTATGAGCCGGTATTTTAAGAGACTATGGTGGCAGATTTCTCATAATTGATATTTTAAAACTAGGCAGACTGATAGAAAGAAAATATTAAAAGTAAAAACTGACCAGGCCTGGTGTGGCACAATTCAGAACACTAAAGGAAGAGGCTAAAAACATAAGACAATTAGAAAAATAAGATGGATTGCTACAAAAGACCCAGACAGAGAGTGACAGAGGACACAGAGGCTAGAATATAACGGAAATGATGGCTTCAACATGCGAATGAAATATAGTAGGCAATGTAGAATTATATGCACATAGGAATAAAATATCCTACTAAACAAAAGGTAAAGAGGCACTAAGCACTGTGTTAATTTGTACTGAAATAATTAAGAAGAATACAAGTTAATTATACTATCAGAATCTCTTAGTTCATAGAAAAGAGGGTATACTAATATCGACTGGAGATTTTATTTTTTAATGTTATGTATTTGATACAGGATTTTACTACACAGCTCAGACTGATAGTCATCCTTCTGTTTCAGCCTCACCAATGCTGGGATTACAGGCTTGTGTCACCATGCCCAGTCTTGGTGGTCAGCCTGGTGCTCCCTGGGCAGCAACAGCACTGCATCAAACCCTGGTCTTTGCACTTACATAGGCATAGGCAGGTGTTTAGTCTGCTGTGCTATCTCTGCTGCCCAATCTGGAGAATCTTTATACCCATATCTTTTACTCAGAGTAACTACTTTAAAGATAACCATATGCAATGTATTAGCTGTTAGTCTTCTATTATCTTTTTAGGAAAATTTGGTTTACCTTTTACTTTATAAAATAAAATTAAAAATGAAGCAAGTAAATTTATTAATTGAATAAGTAGAATATATCATACTCTGGCATGCCATCAGTAAATCATACACATCAGTAAGCCAGTAAGACATTTAATATTTAAAACTGATACCACCATGATAATAATTTGGGAGTTCTTTAAAAACTAGGTAAAAATAAAATAATAGAAGTAAGGTAAGATAGGAGGGCTATAATTAGAGGCACAGTGTTTTAAAGATATTTACTTTATAATAGGGAACTAGAAAGTTTGGATAACTTTAGTTGAGACCAAGAATTCAAGTGTGTGTGTGGTACTGGGGGTTGAACTCAGGATCCTGCACTTGCCAGGCAAGTGCTTATTCTACTGAGCTATCTCCCCAACCTGGTCTAAGAATAATTACAACACATGCAGTTATAAATCAACTGGAATCTCAAAAGAAAGCAGTGAATGAAGATCAGTAGTACAGAAAAAGCAAGAAGAAAACAAACTAAACAATAGCTTAGCAGAGAAACACAAAAGAATACTGTGAAAATAAGTCCCAGGGCTCCATAGTCATACGAACTATAACTTTAAAAGGTCCTACAGATTAATGACCTTCCTAACTTTCAGATTAAAACCTCTTAACTATGCATTGTTTTTAAGAGATACACCTAAAATAAAATATAATCACAAAAGGTATACTTCAAATCAGTTACTTAAACATCTTTAAACAAATACCAATCCAGAACAGCCTCAGCTGTGAAGAATAATTAAAGATCAAAATGGCAATAATTATTAAACTGATGAACCATCGCGGAAGGATATATGATTTAAAAACTCTTTTGCTATCTCAGTTCCCAAGGCACTGAGGCAGGAGAACCATAACATGTGTGCTGGGCAGCCCGAACCACTTGGTAAGATGCTCACAAAATGTACAAAATGTGGGAAGGAAATATAGTTCAGAGGTAGAGAATTTACTGAGCACACAAGTACACTGGGTTCAAAATACTACAAGAAAAAGTTATATAGAGTTTCTGCATTCATAGTTCAATAAATGTCCACAAAGGTGGTGAACCAGTAGCCAGCTTAGTAGCCAGATATTACTGATACTTCCAATGGACCTATAGCTCCATCACCTCTTCATATGTAAATAAATATTATTCTGATGCATAATATCACAAGTAAAGTTGCCTATTTTTGAACTTTGTAGAAAGTGAATCACAATATGGACATTTTGGCTGTCTTCTTCAACTTAACAATACATTCCTACAAGTCACTTACGCTGCTGAGTAGCAGTTTGCGTGAACCTATGGAGAGAATCTGACTGCCTTCATCCTGATCAGAGACCACTCCAAAGCCTGCCTCCCAGCACAGCTGCATCCGGGTACTCAATGCTGTCAGCCCTGAGGTTTAAGGAACCACCACTCCCTGCGCTTTCCCAAGCCTTGTCTGTGAGCAGCCCTGAGTACTCACCCAAGCACTGTTCATGGCAAGTAGCCACAAACCCTTTCCATGCCACCCCTCCCTCTCCATGGTCCTAGGAAAGATGCCAAACCCCCTTTGGGGGACCCAGACCTGATCTGTGAAGTCAGAGTGGTCCCCTCTGCTTTGTTCTGCAAGAAACCTGTACTACTGAGCCCATACTTCTATTTCTTCTTTTAACACCTACTGTTGTGTAGTATCTATTTGCATGAATACAGAGCAAGTCATTCACTCAACTATTGAAACATTTGTTTGTGTGTTTTAGTATTTGGATAGCAAACATTTCTGTTGTGAAATTATTACGTGCGTCATTTTGTGAAATATGTGTAAATTTGGTGGGGGCTATTCCTAGGTGTCAAATTGCTGGACCAGGGTACACAAGTATCCAGGTTTAGTGGATATTGCCAAATATTTCCAAAGTAGTCATGCCAATTTGTACTAATAGCAAATACTACTAATAGAACACAATTTTTAGAAAGCTCATCTAAGTGTGTGTGTGTGTATATATATATATATATATATATATATATATATATATATATATATATCCAAACTTAAAGCCTACACCTTAAGCACCAAGCTAGTTAGGAAGGGGAAAGTCCACAGCCCCAGTCCTACCTCCTGCCAGTTATTAGGTTAACTAAAATTTGTTCTAATGAGTAATTGTGCTGACCTTAGGGGTCCCTAAGACACAGTATCAGGTGTGCAGAATGTGTGTGTCGATAAACCATTTGGAAGAACTGTTTTCTTGAAACTGCTGGGTTTTTTCTCACCTTTTTGCAGCCAATTTAGACAAACAATCCCAAGCAGTGCAATCCTGTTGTGACAAAAATAACTAAGATTTTGCTATGCTTGCTTTCTGTAAATGTCGCCCAAATGTCTTGACGTTGATGCTGATGTTCTTTTCACTATCTTGGGCCGTTCACTGTACACAGAAACTTCCCTTGCACCTCAGTATTACACTATGCTAGAATCCTCCCATCTGTAAAGTAAAAAGAAGTCTTTTTGGGGTTTTTTAAAATATTTATTTATTTATTTATTTATTTATTTATTTATTTATTTATTTATTTTTTGAGACAGGGTCTCACTGTGCAGTTCAGGCTGGCTTTGAGCTCACTTTTGTAGCCCAGGCTGGTCTCGAACTCACAACAATCCTCCTGCCTCAGCCTCCCAAGTGCTGGGATTACAGGTGTGAGCCACCACGCCCAGCTAAAAGAAGTCTTCTTGTATATAAAAATGTATTTTGGATTTGTTAGATAGGAAAATCTTGTGATAACAAAGGTATTTTCAACATGATAGAAGTATTGATACTATCTTGAGTTCTTCAACATTTTTGATGTCATATATCCTTTGTTAATTTCTCAACACTGGAAGTGTTCCAGTTTCATGTAAATTAGCATTACAATCTTACAAACATGTTTCTATTTATTGAATCCCAGGTCAAAGTAATTATACAACAAAGAACAACAGTTTTCATACCAGACTGCCTGCATGCATGTAAATTGGAGCTCTTGCCAAGGAGGTAATGAATACAATCTCAGGTTTCATGAGATGAATCCAAAAATGGAAAAGCTAATAACAGAGTTCTCATCCCTTAGATAACGGAAATCAAGGTATCTTTCTTCTTCATCATGAAACTGGCTTGTGCATTTTAGACATGATGTATTAAATGGTATAAAAATAAATCACTGGGGGAAAAAGTCTCAGACTCTCTCATGCATGAGAAAAAGTGAATTTTCATCCTTTAAAATAATTTGAACAGCTTCACTACACCATGATGATTTACTTTCAGTCTCACACTCCCAGAATAACAACTATGCCCAGGAGATAGAATAACATTGTGGACAAAATCATTCTCAATGCCTGGTTCAAACTTTGGTTCTCAAACTCAGGAGCTAGGTGACCTTCATAAAATTTCTTAAATCTCCAGAACTTCAGCTGCTTATTTAGCAAAATGGCAAACTATAGTGGGACTTGGAGCACAGTTACTAGGTTTTTGCTGTTATAATAATTCAACTGACATTGTACTGGGAGCCTTCTAGAAAGGTCACTTGCTGAGTACTTGAGGGAAAGGCACAAATTCCTGGGAAAACAGGTGACAGTAATTCCACTGCTACTGCCGGAGGCATGAGCTCTTGTGCTCAGACTGCCTTCTTGCAGATATGACCAAGAGAGTTCTGCAAAATCCATGGTATCTTGAGTCTGAGCCCGGCAGAAGCTCTGTCCTACACTCTTGAAAACATGGACAGCAATCAGCAAACCTGCTGGATTTCAAAACTGCTAAATGTTTTTTTAGAATATGTGTCTCGAATACATTGGTGCAAACTATTTCTGTACTTTATGGGCCTCTCAGTTGTGCAGTTCTAAATCACAGCTCATAATTAGCAAGGGAGGTGTTTCAGAAGCTGTGGCTATAAAGATAAATTGTTTTGTGTGATCATGGAAATGTTTAGGTAGTAGAAGAGTAACATTTCTGTAAACTGCAGCTTCTGGAAAAGTTTATTTTCTAAGTATGGATTTAGATGTCTGCATACTTCTGTTCATGTCCTGTCACTTATATTGAGTGGCTTCTTGAAGGTACTTAGGTTCTAGAAAACATATTCAAAAATCGATTTTAGTGTGCCCTTGAGACACTATCATAAAACAGTCCAAGAAGTGGTAAGTTCAAGACAACCCTAGAGTCTGCAAGACCTTAAGTATTACAGGAAACATCTTTTCTTAGTAATTTGGAAACAAAGGCTAAAAGACTGCCTCTCCTTCAGTTTTTCTTCCCATTCTTCTTCAGTCTCCCATCCCGTCTACCTTTGCCCTGCTTGTGTTACCTTACACCTGCCCATTATTGTTGTTTTTGAGACAGGATCTTACTAAACTGCCACAGCTGAGCTAAACCTTATAGTCCTCCTTCTCCACCCTTCTAGAGTACTGAAATTTCCAGGTATGGGACATCATTTCCAGCTTTGTGCAACACTTTTAAGCCAGGACGATGGTGTTCAGTGTGACAGCTCTACTGAGACTATATGAGAAGCACCTTTCTTGTGGCAGTAGAGCTTGCTGGGCGCAGTCACCTTGGGAAGAAGCTGAATGTAAGACAGGAAGTGAGGACGTGAGGAAACAAGGAGAGATTTCTGTGTCTGCTATACGTTTACATGCTGTTTTGTCTCCAAGGAGTCTGACTAAATTTGGAGGTGTTTGAGGTAAAAATACGGCCTTCATAGTTATAGAGAAAGAGATAGCTTTTAAAGACTTGGTCACAAAATGTCCTCATGCAGCCTCTCAAGGAAGCTACTGAGAACTCATCTCTGCATGAACTTGGGTCTGACCTTCATTCAGTCCTTGTCCAGAGTTACAGCTGTTTTCCACCTACAGAGCAGGAAGGAGACATCCTGGCTAGTCCCGAGACTGCGGATGTTGCCTGAAGAGCCCGGGTGGGAGCACTGGGGAGAGGTGGCTGGGTGAAGTGTGTGGAAGAGTGAGATGCAGAGGGTGCTTCTGCTGAGGGAGGACTGGAGTCAGCAGAGCCCTCTGTGGAGATGACTCACTAGGACGGCGGAGAGGAGGAGTAGAGGTGGGACACGCCATGAACCCCCTGATTGGACAGGGTCTTAAAGAGGCTAGGGTGGTTTGTATTGGGAACCACAGATGTTCTGTTTAGGAACAATTGATATTCCCAGTCGTGTCTCTTGTATCCATAAGTAGCTGGATCCCACGGCATGTTTAATTAATTTTGTTTTCATCGTTCACAGAAAAAGGAGAATAAAGCCTACCCCCAAAATCTTATTATTTTTTTAAATCCAGAAATAGTAACAACAATCCCAATAAGTAAACAATGACCATGTTTGATTACCTTGAGTTTTGAGTTACATATGTCTAATTGAGCAGATTTTCACTAAAGTACAGCAGGAGAAACCAATTGCTGATATGCGCGACTACAGCTCCCTTTACTGACCACTTTATGGTGCAAGTAAAAATGAAAGACTATGGGGGAAGAAATTTCAGATTTGTCTCTGAGACTCTAAATGGGCTGCAACATGAATTAGCACTATTGTACAGTTTTGATTTTTTTTTTTTTTTTTTTTTTTTTTTACTTTCTTACCCTATTTCACTTTCCAAGTGTACAGTCTCTTGTAATGCTTTCATCTTGCCCAATTTATGGGTGCTACTTTTAAGAAACAACTTCACTTGAGGGAAAGATCCTAATGTGGAATATTTTCCTAAACATTTTAATGTCTAGTACTGTCACACAAAGGTAGTTTTCCTTGTGGTATATTTTTAATGCATTTCATTCTTTTCCTTCTCTGCTTCCCTAAGCAATGGCACACAGAGTGTCCTCTTTTACTTTCTTTTTGCTCCTTGTTGCTTTTATATTGAGTTTGAATTGTTTACAAGATTTTTATTTTAATTAATGAGCTGAGGTCAAATTTTGGGTTGGAGGTGTTACGACATCAAATTACTAGTTAGAGAGAAACTTCATGATACACTGGCCCCTATGTCACATATGTTACCAGTTACAGTTAGACTATCCCTAAATGTCTTTAAATTAAGGAATGAGGCAGCATAAAAAGCTACACTGAAAACGGTGTTTCAAATATTAACAAAAATTTCTTCATTTCATTTGAGCTTGGTGGTGGTGGGGAACTGAAGCTTATGGTTCATAGAATTAGTGTATAAACCTTTTGGTTTTTAAGAAATTTCTGGACATTGTTTGCAGCTCAAATTAGCATGAAGTCCTCAGTGGGCACAACACTTTTTTTCAAATACAGCTAGTTTCATCACTTATTCACAATAAATATGTCACAGTACAGAAATATACTTTCTGGAGAATAGCAAGAAAATTAAGCCACCAATCTAAGCTATCTGGGTTGACTACATTGTCTGTACCTTTAGCAGCCAGGGTCCAATAAGCACACAGTCTGAAACACTACAGTGTAGGTAATAACACAGTTAACCTTGCGGAGCAAAGAGGTCAGGGCTGTTACCGGACTCTTTCAAGAGTAGCACTCTCCCTGATTCCAGGGACACAAGATTCCACAGGCCAGTTGGCAACTTGCCATTGGGCCCAAGACTCTTCACTAACCTTCCTTCCTTCCTTCCTTCCTTCCTTCCTTCCTTCCTCTCTCCCTCCCTCCCTCCCTCCTTCCTTCCTTCCTCCCTTCCTCCCTCTCTTCCGTCCCTCCCTCCCTCCCTCCTTCCCTCCCTCTCTCCTTCCCTCCCTCTCCCCCCTCCCTCCTTCCTTCCTTCCTTCCTTCCTTCCTTCCTTCCTTCCTTCCTTCTCCTTTTCTTACATGTGAAGAGCTGCAAAGCTCTGTGTCTTCTAATTATCAGACTCTTTGTGAGTGATCCTAGTTTTAGTTAGGTTTTGTCACTTTAAAATTAAATCTTGGAGGACTGGGAAAAGAACATGACAAAAGAATCACCACCCAAATCTGTGGCTATTGATGAAAAAGAGGAACTTTTGTCTTTCCCTTTCTCAAGCAAATTAGGAACTTGCCTTCTTTGGAAACCAGTTCTACTCTACCTTCATCCCACTCAGGTCTCTTTCCCCTTCTGGCCAAAATAAAACACTGCGACAGAAATGTGCGGCTGAAACACATAAACTCTGGATTCTGCAATGAACTATAACCTCAATACCTATTTTGTTTATCCTCATTGAGTTTGTGAACATTTAGACTTCACTATTTGCTCTGCCTATAATGGGGAGAATGTGGGGGAGACTTGGAAGAGACTGAAGAGAAGAAAATCAAGAATCTGAAATCTGGTAGTTGATGAAAATGCCAATTTGTACACAGGTCTGAAAGTAATTGTTTTCTCCCACACATTAGTTTTAAGAAAGACTGGTTAATTATGCATGGAAAACACTTCATCCAAGTTAGTTCAGTACAAAAAAAGTTGAGATTGGTAGAATTATCCTTAATAACTGGACCAATTGCAATTGGAGATGAGTTTATCCCAAACATGGAAGACCACTGAGTTGCTATCTCATTGATCCTTAGGGCTTTTTGCTACTTCTTGCACTTTGGCCTTGCTCATGGTTCTGATGACGTGTAGGCCAAAGAGTCCACTTGCATTTGAAAAGCAATAATGTGATTTAACATCCATTCATCTAACTTTTCTTTTGTTTGGTCTTCAAGAATGAGGAGGAAGCCGGGCGTGGTGGCTCAAGACTGTAATCCCAGCACTCGGGAGGCTGAAGCAGGAGGATTGATGTGAGTTCGAGACCAGCCTGGGCTACAAAAGTGAGCTCAGGACCAGCCTCAACTGCATAGTGAGACCCTGTCTCAAAAAGACAAAAAAAAAAAAAAAAAAAAAAAAAAAAAAAAAGAATGAGGAGGAGATAAAGCTGCTCAGCAAAGGTCACAGAGTAGAGTGGCTCTCTACACGTCAGTGTGTTTCCTTGGTAGCTCCACTCTGTTAGGTCTGTTCTAGTCCTGAGAGAAATGAGGTCTGCAGGGAAATCAGGCTTCTAGATCTCACTAAAATGAAACATTCAATACTCTGCTTTCTCCCATAACATTTTTATATTTCTCTTATCTGAGAGAATAGTATTACAATTATTTTAGCTCTATTGTTGTTGTTGTTGTTATTATTATTATTTGGAGTCACAGAAGCATTAGAATAAGCTAGAAATGCTATGTGAAATGAATAATAATATCAGTAATTATGGTTATAGAACAATAAATAGGCCCCTTTCCCTAAGTGTTTAAGAATCAATGGAAGGATTGGCCAAATTGCTCAGTGGATTAAAGCACATGCAAGAGGGTGCAAGGGCCAGGGGTTCAATCCCCAGGCTGCTGTGGCAGCCCAACCCCCATGGCATGCTGAGATGGCAATGGAGACTGAGCATAGTGGTGTGTGCCTGTAATCCCAGCACACACAGTCTTGGTAGGCTGTAAACAGGCAGATCACTGTGAGTCCAGTCTAGTAGTGAGACCCTGAGCACCCTGTAGATCCTTTCCTAATTTACCATATATACATGAATCAATGGAAAAGTGCATGAGTCAGAAAAATAAATGTCAATATGTAAACTTCATTGATGTAGAATTAAATTAAAACACATAGATCGATGGGGCCTGGCGGGATGGCTCAGTGGTCTAAAGCTCCTGCTTGGAAAAGCTTGGGCGGCTTCAGGGACGGCAGTTCAATCCCCAACACCACATGCTGCGCCAGCCCTGCCCTTGGAGCAGGCTGAGCCGGCCATAAAAATGAGTGAATAAACAAATAAAGGTTCTGAAACAAGAAAAATAAATAAATAAAATTAAAAAAAAAGAACTTTCTAAAAAAAACAAAACACATAGATCGAACATATGGCTCTCGTTATGAATTTAGCTTCAGATTAAATAATTCACCAATTCATTGCCATGACCATAAGCTGTTCCACCCCTTGTTCAATCTTTTCCCTGGGGTGGGAATTCTAAAAATGAATTACATCAAACAACAGAAGAAAGCCTATCTTTTTGTTGCCAGGCTCTGCCTAATCTTACCAGGCAGGCAAGTAATGTCTTTTCCTTTGGGAAGAATGAGACAGGAATGGAGGATCAGGAATTACTTTCTCAGCATTGTCAAGAACAAGAAATGTCTGTTCATTGGCCTGGCTGGACAAGTCCAAAAGGGATAAGAATGATTCCCTTAACAATAAACCTCTCTGGGACTATAGAAATTTTGTGGTTGGACTAGAAGTTTTCTAGTGTTAGTGATATTTTAAGACTTTACCAAAAACAAACATATATAAGTGACAAATAAAAATAGGATTTTACTTGAAGTTGATTTATGAGACATCAGCTAAAGTTTTACAACAGATTTCACTGGCCACAGCAACAATGCACATGAAAGAAAAAATTAAAAATAGAGTTCTAAACCAGCTTTCTAACTTATTCTTTGTACTTTCCACTGAGCTTCATGATGTAGAGGAATAGGTGATCTTTATATTTTTCCCATATGTCTTGGGCTTGAAACCAGTCCTGAGAAATATGTTATTTCTAATGTCCCTTTTCCTTTCCCTCATAGACCATCATGGACCTTTACTTCACAAAGCCAAAAACATTCTTCAAGAAAAAGATATAAACCTGACAACAAACTTCTGAAACTTGGTCTACGTCAGTCACAATATTTCTGAATACTCTCATACTTCAGATTTTGCATTTCATTAACCCTAGATGAAAACCACAGAAGATAAAAAAATAATGTTTATTGAAAGTGTTAATGTTTAATTGTTTGATCAATCTTATATACCTATATCTATTAATATGAACTGATCCGATGATGGAAATATGTAATACAAGCACTATTAAATTTAAAATAAATAAATAAATATTTTGAATAAAGAATAAAAAATAAAAATAAATAAAACCACAGAAGAAGCATGTCTTCTGTATGTTTCCTCTAAGATATCCCAATATCCTTTAATGACTGTACCATGGAAGAGACAAGGCCCTTTTCCCTTCCTCAAATATATAGGTATTTTCCTGCCTCAAAAACAGTGATGATTACAGCTATTAATTTACATAATGAACTTATATTCCCAGTGTTGAGCTACGGTTTTAACATCCATTATTTCATGTAATCATCACAGTAATCCTATATGGAAAGCATTAATATTTATTTATTGCCACTTTACAGAGGAACCTGAGTTAGAGTGATCTTGTTGAAGAACACACTGGGTAGATTTTGGCATGATCATTTTAAAATAGACCATCCTACTCAAGATGCTTGCATCCTTGCATCCACCCCCCCCCCTTTTTTTTTTTGACCAGGGCCTTGCTCTTGCCAGGCTGACACTGTGCTGCTGGGCTACCTCCACAGCCCACCTTCTCAAACTTTTGAAAAAAAATTGTAGTTAGAGTGTACTAAGAAGGATAATCTAATAAATACTCATATACCCATCCTCTAGATTCACCCACTTTAGCATTTTTCACATTTGTGCAGTATATACTGTTAGTTGTTTTAGTTATGTGAAAGAGTTATTTGGTCAGATAACATGTTAGAGTTTATAAAAAGTTAAATTACTAGATAAGGGAGGTTTTCTGGAGGGATGTTTCAAAATAGTATAGCTGTCCCCCACAACCATTATTAGAACTAGCTTTATACTTTTTTACAAAAAAAAAAAAAAAATCATCTGCTTACAGAAAATAAATAGACTCCACTGAAACTTCATTGGCAAAAGATCAAATGGATGAGAATGCCTAGGGCCAAGTCCTGTAAAAGGACATTTAAACAAGAAGGTAGGATGGCTCAGTGCATTAAGAACATGGAGATGTTGGGTGTGGTGGCACACACCTGTAATCCCAGCGCTTGGGAGGCTGAGGCAGGAGGAAGAGTGTAAATTTGAGACCAGCCTGGCTACAAAATGAGCTCAAGGGGCCGGGGCGATAGCTCAGTGGAATAAGCACTGGCCAAACAAGTGCAAAGTCCCGAGTTCAACTCCCTCTACTGCAAAACAAACTAGCAAACCCCAAAAAGTGAGCTTAAGGCCAGCCTGAACTGCACAGTGAGACCCTGACTCAAAAAGATTAAAAAAAGAAAGAAAAAAGAACATGGGGATGAGGGGACGCTTGTGTAGGAACAGGTCATGAAATAGCGCTGTGGCTTCCACTTCTCAATGTGAGGTCATGGAGAAAGGACATCTCCAGACCCATGCTAAAGCTTGCTGCCCCAACACCCATTTGGGATTCTACACTGGATTGTTTATACTAGTATGCTTGTGTCTTTTATCTATTTTTCTCATCTGCTACAGGGGGCACCAAAAATGACAATGCCTAGACATATCCAAACTCATATTGCAATGTTTCAACACTTTCAATTACAGAAACAAATGAGGGGGACCAGCAGGCAATGTGATTGATGCAGAGCAGGCAGTGATAGATCTTAATAAATTGTCATACAAAGAAATTGAATCTAGAGTCTGTCCTAGGCCTAAGTGACTTGTGGTGAGACCAGCAGAGGCATTGTGGGCAGATTAATCCTGAGGTCAAAGCTAGGACTGAAACTAGAAAATGGTCTGCAAAGTTCTAGGGCCTCAAAGTAAGATAAGAGGACACCTGAGGGCCGTTGTGATGCTCACCTGAATTCCAGCTCAGTAGTCTAGTTAGTAGATAATCAGATTACTAGTTAACTATGATCTGCTCCTGCATGCTTTTCCAATCCTGCTTCATTCCTCAAGTCCTTGAACCTTACCATGTAGACAATTCACCTTGTCACTTCCTGAAGTCCACCAAGCACCCCCATCAATCAAGCTGTGAAACTACCTAACGAAGGCAAGGGACACCATGCCTTTCGGTCTTTGAATTTCAGTGGGTTTTGACCATCTTTCCAGTTCCTTTTGTAACTGGTTTTTACTCGGTTGTAGTACCCTAGAGCAGAAGATGAAGGGCCTTAGGCCAGGGCCAGATACACTAGTCAGTGCTATTTCTATTTAAATGGATAAAGGAAGATGCTCTGAAAGTGGGAACACTGAGCCTAGTGAGATCACTGTGGGGCAGTAGAAAAGGTACCAGGGATCAGATAAGGAAGGCCTGAAAGCCAAGAAGCTCCTTCTTTTCTAGGAGAAATAACAGCACAGTATCTATGCCAAACTGTAGTTTCAGTAGGTGATTTTGGTGCCAGCTCTGGGTGCACTGAGCTGGCCACTGAGTCTGGGCATAGTGGTGCATACCTGTAATCCCAGCACTGAGGACATTGAAAACAAGAGGATCACTTTGAGTCTGAGGTGTGTAGTGAGACCTTGCTGAAGCTTGCATAAATACATAAATTTAACAAAATAAAAGTAAAATATAAAGAACTACATTAAACCATCATATGGGGGACAAAATACTACTCTTAGCTTCTTCCAAGAGATTAAGGCGCAGAATTAGGTAATGTTTTCAAAATCCACATCTTAAAGAATTTTTAAAATGGCAGAGTACTAAGAGGTCCTATTTGTGTGTTATGATTCTCTTCTGGTTTTCTCTGATTTGTTGTCACAGAGATATCACTATTACATAAGACCCTCAGAGCTTTATTTGAATATCCAGAGTATTGCATTTGTTCCAATCAAATATGAACCTGGCCTATAAGCTACACTGAATGAATATAGGAGTCAGGTTATAGAAACACAGTATGTTGTAAAGGTCGAGAAATTTTTTAAGATAACAGCGATAAGAACCCTACAAATTTGTGAGGTAATAGATACATGAGAACTGAAATCCTGGCATGCTGAGATTCTAGAACATGGAAGCTGGTTTAATACATGGGACAAGCAAAAGTATATTGAGCTATAACACTGACTCACTAACGTTACAGTCACCAAATTCTAGAGTTATGGGTTCACAGGCACTGAGCAGAGAATCTGGAGAAATAAAGTTTCTTTTACTCTAAGAAATGAGACAGATATTACAAAATGAAGGTGGTGGCCAGAAGGGTGACATGCCATGAAAATTTCAAACATCATGCAAATACATGACATATTCATCATTTTAACCTTGCAAATCTTTCGTTTCACAAGTGTGATAAGTTGTGAACAGCAGTGCTTTCAAGTCAGTAGTATTCTCTGCTATTTTAAGGGCAGAGGGAAAATACAAATGCTTATTTTTCAATTTTAGTCAAGTTCAGCTAAGCTCATACAAAGATTGAAATGATAACAAGTCCCTCAAGTGATCCTTAGCCAAAATAAAGAATAAGATGTTTACATTTCTTGCAGCTATATTGTGAAATATTTAAAAGTTATTGCATTAAAACCTTTATCATAATTATCATGGATTTTCATTTTGACTTGGTTTGGTTTTAGCTTTTATTAAGTTTTGCTTTTACTTGTTTTAAGTAACTGCTAAGTTGCTGTTATGTCTGTTTGTTTAATTTGTCAAAATGGATTTTGTGATTCTTTAATGTAAAAAAATTAGCTAGCTATATTTAAATATTCACAATTTTCTTCAGAAAAAAAGAATTATAAACCTTGAGGCATTAAAACTGTAGAAATATTCACATCACCACTTTAAGGAGAAATTATTCTTTAGATTTTCAACATGTGAACTCTGAACAGCTGACACTCCTGCACATGGGACATATCACAGTAGGATTACTTTAAAGCATACCTGTAAATGTCACCCCTGAGATGGTATTGATCTGATCACATTAGTATTTGTAACCAAGCCATAAAATGCATAAAGGCATCACAGTTGGTAATTTTACTATTCTTAAAGAAAGAATATATAATAATGAGGCCCAGTCCTTAGAGATAAAATAGCCTTATGTTCCAAATCTCTCTTTTAAATATGAATGCAGCCATATGACTGAGGAAAAAGATGTCCTGAAACTTTTGTTAAAATCCTACCACTGAGGCACCTGAAGGTCTGTGTTCTGGGAGCAGAGCTGGGAATCAGAGATTCTAAAGCAACGAGTTGTTTTGGGGTACAACTGTCCTGGGCTATCTTTGTCACTTCGGGTGGATTCCCTAAGTCTGGTGAGCAAGTGTCTAGCTCTGCCTCCTGGGGTTTCTTAAGCATGTGGCTGCTTTGTGTGGAAGCCGCAAAGCCACTTGTGCAACAGTCGCCATGCAGTCTCAGCTGCCGTAAAATCCGGGAGCCTCATTTTGCTCTTGTCTATGTTACAGATAAATTTATTTCTAAGAAAGATGAGTCTGCTCAAGGCTAGAGTTGCCACTGATCTCACAGTTTTAGAGTAGAGAAACAAATGACTCTCACAGTCTCTCTGGTGTTCGTTGAATGTCAGCACGATGCACTGGATAAATCAACTGTGGCAAATGGGTGCGCAGAGTTGTGTAATAAAATGTGAGAAGCTGGAAAGGCTTCTACAGGCCTGTGTCTGGCTTTCTGTCTTTTGGGGAGCTGAACCTCTGAAAGGAGCACTTTACAGATGCTTCCTGATTCCTACCATTACTTTACAGAAGGCTGAAAGGTGGTAGATTAGGGTATATCCCTTCCAGACAAGAAGGACGGAGACAGAAAGAGGTGAACATTTCCTTGCCCTAGTTAGTGTTAGAGCTGCCGAAGTCCAGCAGGTTAGGTTCTGGAAGGAGTTTCTCTTCACAGCAAAGCAGAAACCTCTGGAATGGCTCAAACTAACTCCTCTTCCTTCTCCTGAAAACAAGAGGCTTTCACTTGGATACTTACTGTGAAGCCCTGGGAGAGTTCCTGTGGATAAAGTAATACTTGCGACTGGGTCTCCTACAACTATAGCCATGGAACTTGGCACACTCTCTCCACTGAGCTGTGTTACTAGTTCCACCTTGTCTACTTCTTTCTTTTCTTTTTTTTTTTTTTTTTAAATTTGAGACAAGACTTCAGTATGTTGCCCAGGTGGACCTCGAATTTGTGATCCTCCTGCCCTAGCTTTGATGTTCTGGGATTTGTGTCACCAGTGTAATACTCAGCACTCAGATGTTATCTCTGAGAATCTACTACTTTATCAATTAGTGTTCATTTTTTTTCTACTCCAACACTAGTTCATGGAGAGGTTTCTGTTCTGTAAGTTGTGGATTCTTTACATATGGTTGTCTTCTTTCCAATTCTTGCAGGACAGTTTCCCCTGTGAGTTCTTTTCCCAGATGGAAAGACTAGGGATCTTGTTTTTATTTTTAGAATGTTTGTAATTTTACTTCTTGTTAGAATGAAATGATAACTTCTAATCTCTTAATATGCCAGCCTGGAAAATGGAAGTTAAAACATGGCTTTTTAATACTTAATACTTCCTGTTACACTGCTACACAAAATTTGCAGTATCAATCTAATTATACTTTAATGCAGAATTAAAGAACTGTCAAACATGCTTGGAAAGAAACAGATCTAGTTTGGAGGTCAGGTAAAATGAAATGCATTGCTATCTTCTCTCCTCCCTTTTCCGTTGGGTGCTGAAGAGCCACAGATGGGAGGTAAACACGATGGAGCTCACTTGGTGTGTTTACTGCTAAGGACAGCTGGTTCTAATCTGTCCGCTTTGGAGATGAGCACTAAAAACGTCTGTTCAGTGAGTAGGGTAAGACTGAAGATAATCAACTGTATTTCAATGGACATAAAGAAGTAGTGTTTTGGGCAAGAATGTTTCTCTGGGTAAGGCATCACACTTTTGCTTTGTTTTGATGAAAATAAGTAAAATAGAGGTATGGGGAGATAGCTCAGCAGTTTAAGTGCCTGCCTGGAAAGCACCAGGATCTGCATACAATTCCTGGTACCACATGCATTGCAGGCCCTGGGCTCAGCTAGCCAATGTAACTGGGCATGGCGACACATGCCTGTAGTCCCAGTGTTGGGCAGGTTGAGTCAAGAGGATCACCATGAGTCCGAGCTGCATAGTGAAATCCTCTACCACGTAAATGAATGAATGAATGAATCAATCTATCAATAAAAGATTTTTTTAGAAACTAAATGAAACAACAATGGATAAGTGAAACTGAGTTCCCGGTGGTGCCCAGGGCCACCTGAAAGGTGGTCTACTTTGTAGATGTTTCAAGTTTCCAAAATGGCCTTCCAGAGCAGCAGCTTATCTGTTGAACTCTGTTTTAAGAATCATATTCCTAGGGGAGCTTGCTATTAATAAGAATTATTATTGATGGCAGCATATCAAATTACCAGAGTTGAGTTTGAGATAAAACAGATGGCACAATCTAGTTGTCATTTAATTTTTTTTCTTTTTGTTAGCAGGGATAATTTATTTCTGATTCCTTAGCTTTCCATCAAAAGAATAAAATTTTTATCATTATCTGGGTGAAGTTATGAGAGTATAAAGAGTAAAATTCCTGGTAAGCGTATAGAATAAAGAACTAAACACATTTGGATCAGAGCCTGCTGGGGTCTTTTTCTAATTTAAACATGTCCTATCCATATAACAAAGACCTCCAGTTCTCAGTCTCCTATGTAGACACCTACAGCTGTCCACCGTTTTCTTTTTTATTGAGTAAGTTGCTCAAGGTTTGTAGCATCATCAGGTTAATTATAATCCTAAAGTCATCTTTTCTATTTTTCTGTTCCATTGTCTGTGCTTTTCGATAATATTTTAATTATAAGGAATACCATATCACATGATCAAAAAGGAAATAGTTTCAAGGCTATTCAATGAAGAGTTGCTAGACTATCCATTATCCATTCCAATCTGCTTTCTACAACCAAACATACATAAATATTTCATATATATTTGCAGGCACATTGTAGAAGTGAATGCGCTACACCAAATTTGAAAGACATAAATATTCTCAGAATACTCGTGAAAAATAACTCACTAGTAGTACTTGGAATGCTTGCCATTGTGTCTCTATCAATGTTCCCTAATGTAAAACATTTAGATCTTTAAAGTTTTGCTTCAAATATGTATTCTTTAAGGAGACTTTTTCACTCCCACTACAACAAATGAATCTTATTGTTGGCAATAAATATTAACGGAGCATGTTCATATATCACTTTCCTTTAACTTTTAACACAAAAATATTACAGAAAGAGATGCGTGTGTGTGTGTGTGTGTGTGTGTGTGTGTGTGTGCACGTGCACGCGCATGCACATGCACATTCTTTGCTCTCACTGCTATACCACAGTAGTAAAATTCAACAAATCTCCTCTTTCCTTTAGAAGCACATGCTTGGATGCAATGCATTGTTCTCAGGTTTAGCTGAGCAGCCCCATTTGCAAAGAGCAAATCCGCTATAACAGGTACGTAATTTCATGGTGTCTCACATAAGTGGACACATTTTATGAGGAGGAAATGCCAATGAAGCATTGCTAAAGGTCACTAGTTTTAATGAACATGTTTCTAGCTTATGGTTTTGCCTTTAGTTTTCTTTTTCCTTTTTTTGTAGGGTATAGTTTAATTAGCAAAGAGATTGTCTAATCGCTGGAATATTTCAAGTTCAAATGATTATCCGCTGTGCTTATTTGACTAGGATTAAGAGAGGATGAATTAGTGAGAGGGAGACAGGGAGAAATAGAGGGAAAGAGAGAGCAAGAGGAAATGGAGGGGAGGGGAGAGGAGGGGAGGTGAGGGGAGTGGAGGAGAGGAAAAGAGAGGAGGGAAGGGAAGGGCAGGGAAGGGAAGGGCAGGGAAGGGCAGGGCAGGGCAGGGAAGGGAAGGGAAGGGAAGGGAAGGGAAGGGAAGGGAAGGGAAGGGAAGGGAAGGGAAGGGACGGGAAGGGAAGGGGAGAGACATTTGGGAAGTGGTCTGGATCTATTTTGTTAGATTCCCTAGTGCTAGCATCTGGTTGTAATAAGAAAGATTCTCAGAGAAAATGAAATGAATCCTGTGTTAGATAGTTAGAGTTGGTGGTACACTTTCTCATGTGATTTTACTTTTGACTTCATTCCATCTAATACTTGCGTATTCCTAACTCTGTTGGTGATACACACCGTGTCACATAAGCAAAATAACAGGCAAATCAATTCTTCCTGTGTCTTCAGCAGTGACTCTCTGACCATTCTCCAATCTTTGCTTCCTATTTCTTCTCTAGATTTTGGAGAGCCATGACACATTTTAGTCTAACGACTTTCAAAAGAAAGTCTAACGACTTTCAAAAGACTACTTTACAGCCTCTCATCATACCAAATTAATCTGCAATTCACACTTACCCAAAGAGACAACTGTAGATTGCATGACCCTGTGGGCTTTTTCCAAGCCAGCAATCAGGTGATATTACATTAGTTGAGATACTTCAATACACTAGATGTATATGCTATTTTTCTTTTAAGTGTTTTATTTTATATACAGAGTTCTCATGGTCTCTTTGATTGAACACGTATATGGCCTGGATAATCCATCGAAAGAAGATCACTTAGTCCAACTTGATGAAGCCGATATCCTTCGCAAACTGACGGAAACACTGGCGGCACATGTTCAGCCCGTATTTCCGGATCAGACCGTGTCGGTTCAAGCAGACGCAGCAAGAGGGAGATCCCTGGCCGAACTTCCTCGGGTGGCTCCAGTAGAGCTGCTGGTGACCCATGTTGCTGTCAGACGTGCAAGGAGGCAAATAAAAGGCTGTATATGCTATTTTATACATCACTACAATAATCCTATGAAATAAGCTTTCTTATTCTAGCTTAATGAAATAAGAAAGAAAATCCTTGAGAATAAAGATGTCGACTAAGATCATGGGGTTTGGCTCACTAAAGCCCAGCTTTTAGAAAGGTCTATATTGTTCCTCCATAGTACTGTGTCTAAACTTGCTCATGTTTATGGGCTGTCAGAACTATTATGAACAAAATATATTCATATTATTACAGATTAGATCACTGTGCATTATCATTCCCTATATGCATTGTATTACTTTATCTTTCTTTAGCATTTGGGGAATGAAAGTAAAAATTTAAATGAATTAATGTTAAATTCATTAGATCTTGCAAGAGATATAATGAATTATATATACCAATGTGCCCACAACTTAGTTTAAGTAAAACATTTTGATGGCAGTTGAGGCCCTACCATGTCTCCTACAATATTTCTTCCCCTTCCTTATGTACTCCTCTAACCCTCTTTCTTTCATCTTCTTGCAGAGGCGACTACTACCCTAAATTACTGACTTATCATCCTCACTTTTTTCTTTACTAGATAAATAATACACAGTTATGTTTTGCTTCTTTGAAGTCTCTATATCCAGGTGATAATGCTTTACACAGTCATTCATAACTTGTTCCTTTTGTTCAACTTATTTAGTTAAAATTCATGTATGTTGTTAGATAAACCTTGAGATTTTTAGGTGAAAACATTATGTTCATCTGAAATGCTGATAATAAAAATAATAACCTGATTCTATGAGCTTGAAGCTGAATTGAGCACTTTACATATTAATTTATTTAAGCTTTATAATGCTGGGAGATGTGCATTGTAATTTTTATATTACTGTTGAAGCTCAAAGAGTTTATTACTTATACAAGGTAATAACTAGCCAGCTGCAGAGCTAGAATTCCAGCATAAGTATTTTATAACTCCTATTCTGTGCTTTTTCTATTACACGGCACTGCCTATCTTTAGTGAATTCCAATTTTCATCTTATTCAATTTTTTTTTTCCAAAATCACAGCTCCAAATTCCTGGCCAAGGGTAAGGTATAGAGTGAGAAACAGTGACCCCACGTGTATAGAGGCTGCTTTAGTAATGCATCCCCAGGATTACCATCTCCCTACTGCCTCTCATTTACAGAGGCAATTACCCTCTGCTGTTGCTGCACGGTACGGCAACACCTAGGGCATCTGCTTTTTGAGACATCCTACCTATAGAAAAAAATAACTGTTCCATGAATCCATTCTCTAGCTAAAGCCTAGGCAGACTCACCACTTTGTCTCATGATTGAAAAGATGTACTAGAAGAATACAACAGGCCTTCACAAACCAACCAATAACCTCATTGTTCGGTAAAATGGCTGCATCTTACAATTACTACTGTTACTATCTATTAAAGAACAGCCTCTGCCTCCCTCCTGACTCTTTCATTAGCACAATACTCCCACATTAGTACCCATTTATAAACAAGCCCAATCCAAATTTACATTACTCTCCAAATTACATACACAGACTGATTACTGTTTCTTAAAAGAGCAGAATCTGCGTGAGCACTAAATGCTCCCTTTCCTTCACAGTGTTGTGATTTCCTGGTCAGCCCCTTTGGAAGAGATGTGGAAGCAGTCTGTTAATTCAGATTCCAGAAGTGTTTATTCTCCCTGGGGTGCATGGCTTCCTCAGCCAGGGTCCACCCTAGACACATGTAGTCTATTTGAATCCCTGGGACTAGATGCAATACTCTTTCCTGTCTTAGGAATGTCCCTATCCCTAGGACAAAGCATCCAACATGGACAACTTATGGTAGCAGAGATTTACTTGGGGGTCACAGTAGAAATCCTCCATCAGCTGGCTCCAAGGCAGAAACCGGGTGCCGAGAGGCAGAGCAGAGGAGAATATGTCCAACCCATTGCAGCAGGGAAGCAGAAAGGAGGAATGAGCTGGCAGCAAGAACACTCCTTCTAGGTCACCACCAGCCAGGCCCCACCTCCGGACAGCTCACGCAGGTATGACCTGATCAGTGGATGATTCTGCTCCTCCCAATAAAACAATTATGCACACACGTGAAAATTTGGGAGAATGTTTAAAATCAAAAACAGTGCATCTTCCTCTTCTGCCCTCTCCCAGTTGTCTCTGTTCATGGATCTGTGACTTCTCTCATTTTTTAATAGCTTGCCCTCTCTCAGTTTCTGGTGGTACTTTTGCCCCATTCGTATATTTTACATGTACATCATTGTGCAGTTCCAGCCAATTTGATTCTCACTATGTTAATATCCTCTGTGCCTGGGGAGACTCTACAAGATCTTCTGAGGCATTATTCAGAGAGGCTGAATCTGGCCTCAAGGTGAAAGTCAAAAAAAGGCACAGGTCTCTTGTCACTTTGGTCCTTCAGACCATCTGGGCTTTTTTTTTTCACTGATTCTTCTCGATTCATGCATAAGAATTACCTGCCTGTTAGTTATTTGGAATACTCAAGAACAGTCAAGTGTTTATTTTTCTGTTTTCTGTGATGGTTTTAAATAGACAAAGTATTTCGGGATTGGGAAGTGAAAAACATACAAAATTTAAGAACCTTTTCTTGAAACAGGGCTTAATATTGTGCTTAGTATAAATGTTCCTTTTCTCCAGACCCCTCTGACTGTACCACTTACCTGTCATGGCTTTCTTTTACTATGTAGAGAAATGCTTAAACTTCACAGTGAGACACTTTGCAACAGTGATCCTAAACTCAGGAGCCCTTTCAACTTCCTGTTACCCATGCTCGATTCAGAACTTACCCAACACAGAGACATTACTAATTTCCTACCTCAAGTTATCATTTTTTCCACTTCAAATCCAAAAGAGTTTACTCATTTCTTACCCTCAAGTTATGAGGAGGCCATTTTTCTTTGCTGGAAAGGAGGCTTATTTTCAAAGCTTTAAATATCATCATGATGACTTTAAAACCCTCCAGGGCCTTCTGCATTCTGCTTACAGTATAATTTCTCAGTCTTAGTTTACAGTTCTGCTTGACATGGCTTCTGCCTAGCCATCACATGCCATTTTCCTGTCTCACCATGATGCAACTGAGCCGGCATTCTTTAAAGCTCTCAGATTCACAAAGACAATTCCTGCCTCTACTATTTGTACTGCTTTCTCAGCCTGAAAGCCTCTCTCCCTGGATCTTAGAAAGGCTGTTCTTCTTGTTAATAATATTTCACCTTAAATCTCAAACACCTTTTACATTTTGTCATTGGAAAAGGAAGATCCATAATTTCTTGTTCAGTTAATTTAAAATTGCCAATATATTTAATTTCTCTATGGCATACTTCTAATCCTGAGGACTCTGGTGATGTCATATGATGTGTGTCTCTTTTAAAAATCAAAATAAAATAACACCAATAACAAGAAAAATCTGTTCATAAGTTTCTGAAAGGAGAAAGAGTAAGGCCCCTGGGATTACTCACAGTTCTCCATGTACCACCTCCTGGCACCAGCAGATTCTGTACTTTCTGTGTTACTTTTTAATAGTAATCGCCAGCCTTCTGTTTGGTTTTAAAATCATGATAGAGACTCATAGTGGAAAGAATCTTCCTAAAAAATATCCCTAGGATGTGATGGATCTCAGCTAGATCAAGGGAGGGACAATGAAGCTTTGATAATGAATAGATAACATATATTTCATTTTCTCTGTGTATTTTTCACAGGCATAAAATTTTTGCGCTGCCCTCCACCTAATAGAGGCAGATCGTCTCAGTTACTCTTCTCTCATTACTGGGACAAACACCTGACACTCAAAATGAAGAAAGGAAAGGTTTATTCAGCTCACAGTTACTGAAAGTTTCAGTCTGTACTTGGCTGGCTTCAATGCCGAGTGGCACAGGGCAGAAAGCATCCAGTTCATGGCAGTGGAACAGCATGGCAACCAAGAGAGAGTCTGTCTCTCTGTCTCTTATGTTGCATTCAGGCACTGCCCCCTAGGCTTGGCAGAACACGCACACCCATAATCCCAGCAATACTAAAGTTTGTAATCCCAGTGGATCACCCATAATCTCAGGGGATCACGAGTTACTCTCAAACCCTAGAAGTCCCTGCCCCATGGCTGACTGAGGCTTTGGGGAGATGATTAGACACAAGCTATAACATAGGTGATGTTCACAGGGCAGGAAGGGCATATATTGTGAATCTACTACATTGCTTTTTGTTGCTTTGCTTACAGTTATCAGTCAACATTTCTGCACTTCTATCTAATTGAAGAAAACTTACTGGACTTTTTGCATAAGAAAGATACATTTTTAGCTATTCAGAGTGTGGTATGCCTACTAATGCTACTTAAAGCTTAGAAACAACACCTTCCAGAAAAACAAACACCAAATGAGAACTTTCTCTAATCCTGTGGGCCATGATTTGTTTGTGTGTTGTGTCTGAATGGGTATGACACAAGATCCTTGGTCTTTCTGTAAGATGTTCCCTCTTCTCCTCCCTCTTGTGATGTGAGAGTAAAACTGATCAGCAAGGCCACAGACTACCGATTATTCTTGGCCCATTGTTACTGGCAACTAATCCTTTCATTGCCGTGGAATAATTCGTTTAATCCAACCTAAAATAGAATCAGACTTTTCTTTTCCATTTCTTTGTCAATAGCTATTTTTGCAAGGTTTTCATTACTCCTTAATTGTTCCAACTTCCTATCTTCATTTTTCTTGTTAAGGACCGATTTTACAAATGAGTTCATTATCTCTACCATTTTAGACTCATCATTAATTTCATGCTCTTCATTTATTAGTGGACCTATTTTCGTTCCAGTTTCTTTCTTTTTTTTCTACTGCAGTGTTTATAAAATGCACTTGTTTTCGTTTTAAAGTCCCTTTTATTAGCTTTATTACATTATTGTTATGCTATGGGTATCTTTCTTATATGTAATTGATTATATCTCTTTTTACTCTAAATAGCAAGGTTTCTTTCATTGACTTTAATGTAAGGTATAAAAGACATCTGTGTTTACAATTCATATTTGCACACCACATTCCTCAAATATCCTTTAAATTCTACTCTAGCTTATTTAAAATATCCATAGAAGAATCACTGACAGAAAGAATTGAGACAATTTCTTGTCCTATAAATACATTACTGTATACGACAAACTTCATCTTTAATTAGTGAACAGATTCAAGATTACTTTACCTTTCAGGCTGATAACACAGCATTATCAGACAATGTCTTTGGCTAGAGGATCCAGCTAGTCCACGGAGTGTAATTACCACTTCTAAACTACTGGGGACTTGAAGGGAAAATGTATATAGCAAGTGACAATAGCATAAACCATAACTGGAAGACATGAAACATTTCTGAACTACAAAGACCATAAATATCTATAAATAATATAAAGCATGTCTCTTGCCTATTCCGTGTTACATCCTCTCTTCATTTTCATGGTGCCTGTCACCTTTCTTTGTTTTTTTTAGGAATACGGATGCAATAATTGGAATGAGAACAACACTTTGGCAGGATGTAGGCAACAAAAAATACTGTGATCCGTGGTTCCTACTGTGATACACGAGAGGGCTAGATTAGGAAACAGGAGGCCGATGGGTTTATTGTAGATTTTCTATTATTTTCCTCTTGGCAGTTGATCTCTCATTTGTAAAATGTGACAGTTGAATTGCATAATAGCTAAGAATCCTGATATCTTTCAAGTGTTCTATATAACCCTTAAGACTGAGAAACTGTTGAGTAACCCAGCAGAAGGCTAACTGAGGTATTCCAATTATTAAATTCTTACTAATTACTTGAGTCTCGTCCTTAGAATATCAGCAGTGTCTAATCATTCCATATAAAACATATATGCTAACCCAAGACTTGGGAAGGAACTTGTGTTTGAAGAGCTCTGCTTTATCTAATCCCTGATTGATTTTTATTTTATTAATTATTTTTAATTTTTATTTATTTATTTATTTAATTATTTTTGTCTTTTTGAGACAGGGTCTCGCTATGCAGTTGAGGCTGGACTTGAGCTCACTTTTCTAGCCCAGGCTGGTTTCAAACTTGCACCAATCCTCCTACCTCAGCCTTTGGAGTGCTGCAATTACAGGTATGAGCCACTACGCCCGGCTTGATTGATTTTTATTCAAATTTAACTTAGCTTGAATTTTTGATGCCAAAGTTCTACTCTTGACACAAATTTTAACTGGCCATCAGGGTCATTTACATCTTCAGTATTTTCATTGGAGGGTGAAGCTTAACTTGAACACTAACTAGAAGCTGCCATATGAGAAGTAACCTTTGCCATATCTAGTGATCTAAACAACTTAATTTACTGATCCAACTAGTTCCTTTACCACACTGGTCTGTGTAAGGTTAGGCATGTGTGTCAGGAATCTAATTTGTAAATGTTTTGTGCTTGGAAAAGACATACTGAGTCATAGTTTTATCATGGGTGTAAATTGCTAATCTATTGCACTGAAGCTGTTATGAAAATTAAATGAAGTAATTTCTGTGAAGTTCCCTCATAAAATATCTTATGCACCCTGACATGTAAGTGTCTGAAATAACTGCTTTCCTTCCATGGCCTGGTTACTCTTATGTATGTTTAACACTTTTCAAATGCACTTGTGTTTCCTGTACTCCCTGAAATTATTTCATTGTTTTTTACCCTGTTAACCCCTCACGTATTCCACAGAACCCAACTCGATGAAGTCGAGGCAGAAAATTCCTGTTTCTTCCAGTCAGAGAAGGCCCCCCTCTCCATGGCTCTTTTGTGCTTTTCCCACTCATTTAGTCCTGGTCGTAGCAGGCACAGTAGCATTCCCATAGATGACAGGCTTGGAGCATGTCCTATGTGGATCTCAGTGCATCTGGAAGCAGTAACAAGGAGCAAGGAACTTTCGTAGGTTCATTACTTTGGGGAGAAACCTGGACCAAAACCTTGCTAAAACCTGTCCATGTCCCATATCTGCTTCTCTTACTTCCAACTGAGAGTTTCCAAAGCATCATTGCAAAGGAACTGGTAGACTCCACCTACCTAGTGCCATTAGGGACATGGTTTGCCTTTTCCCAGAGCTTTATTCTTTTGTCAGTACCCTGGCTGTGCAGTACTGGGTTTTTCTGTCCAATATCTTTATTTAGTTGTTTATTTATTCATTCATTCATTCATTTAATGCTATTACATTTTTCTCTGAGATTTTTGCTTTCCTGGATAGAATATTAGTTTTTAACAGAATTCACATTAAATCCTTTAGTCTCACTGTTTGTACTTCCATAAAAAACATATGATGTTGAAAAATCATTTCTTAGTTATTATTTCCAAGGAGATTTGCCTTTCCTACAAAATCCCTTTTTACATGCATATCTTGATATGTCTGCTATGTGTAATTTACTTCATGACTGTATTCCCTAATGTTCATTGTGAAGTAGAGAAATTACCGAGTCCTAGGCATTTCTTCATTGTAGAGGACAGTTTCCAGAGTAATAGCTTGCAGGGTAATGGCTTCCTGAAAAACAGGCCCTTGCACACAAACCTTGGATGTTACTTTTTTTTCCCATGAGGTACTGTGGTAGTGTAAAGCAATACTCATTCTATTTCCTACCTCCAACTCAAGTGAAAAAATGTTGACTAATATTCGTTTAATCTCCACTGTGTGAGTAAACTACATGCATGCATTAATAGTTTTATTCACTGGATTTTTAAATTTTATTATATTTTGATGTGTTTGGTTGTTGCAGGGTCTCACTATACAGTTCGGATTTGTAGTGATCCTCCTGCTTTTAGCCTCCCTAGGGCTGGAACTGCATGGGTACGCCGCCAAGCCCAGACTCTGTGGCTGGCTCAGTGCTCCCGGGGGCAGGGCTGGTGAGACATATGGTGTGGGGCATCATGCTATGGTCCCTGTGCTTGCCCAGGCTTCCTAAGCAGGCACTGTAGTCTGCTAAGCTGTCTCCTGGGCCCAATATTCCCCTGAATCTTTAAACACAGATAGATCTCCATTTAATGTCAAATGGTTATAATTGCCAAGATAACTTTATATGCTTCCTTAAGGGTTGTACTGCTCACAAAGGCTGACTTATTCAGCCTTTGATAGAATGAGACCTTCACTAATTTCTGATAGCAGTACATAGCAAGTCTTGATTAAATGGAAAACACAACTCAGTTATTTACAAAAGAGTCATTCTAGGGAGAAAAATGGTGGATGGCCAGTATAAGAGACATAGACTGTATTGAATCCATAACTTCAATATATGAAATATATATATATATATATATATATATATATAATTTTGTGCCTCTATGAGAATTCGTAGTGAGCCTAGGTGTTCAAAATCATTCCATGATTTTAAGTTATCAAACAGAAACGTATTTTTGATCCTTGTGGTGCAATTGGAAGACTCATGCATGTGAAGAAGATTTTAATAAAAATTGAAACAGAAAAGTGTATCTTCTTTCATTACAGAATTAAATTGACCATAACATTACATTCTTTAAGCATTTCCATTACTCAAGATTTTACTATACCTTTCGATAAGAAGTTTAATCAAGGCTATCTGAAAAGTATGTCACTTATCAAGGATTTCAAACATGGGTTTCAAAACTTCTAGAGCATGACTTTAGGGGAAAGTTCTCTGGTCAAAAGACCATTTCCCTGCAGAATATCACACAGAGTCTCTAAACAATTGTCACCAGAATCTTATTTCCTTGTCAGACAAAAATGGCATTATTTCTACAATTGTATGTGTCTAGATACAGATAAAGAGACAATAAGATGCAGAAACGTTTGACACAGACAAAGCACAGTTTGAGGCATGAGAAAAGCTTTTTGAAATCAAGATAGTCTTGCTTACTGAATTCAACTCTCTTTTGATACTTGGGCAATTTAGCCAGAGACACGACTTTTGGTATTTTTGTTTCCAGTTATACCATTTACTACTTAAATGCATCTTTCCCCAGCAAGAAATGTCAGAAATCAGGATTTTTAACATACTCCTTCAGAATCCTAAAAAAGCTGATTTTGATTATGCTTTCTTAAGCAGTATTAACGTCCTTAAACTTGCCTGTCCTTTTGTATCTCCTCCCCCAAATTCCCAAATACAATATGAATATTTTATAGTGATGATTAGTAATGAGTGCCAGATCCAACCTTAAAATGACTCCTCTTTTAATTAGCACATTAGTCACTCAGTAAAATTGAGCTGTATGAATTATTCAAACAGAATTCAGCAGAGGTTTAGGAACAAATCTAAGAGATAGAGAGAAAAAAAGATGTGAGGCTACCTGGTTGTTTATTATATTTGCAAAAGATTAAAGAGGGAGCTCGGAATAGGAACCCTAAAAGCCAGTTGTTAACGGGGGAAGAGAGGCAGAAGGAGTGTAAGGTTGTCATTATCAGAAGATGACCTTGAAGTGCTGATAAACACCAAGTGAAGAAAAAGAAAACAGGTTGGTGAGGTAATGCTTCATCTTTCACTTTCATAGCTTAAATTAAGCCCCAAAGAATACTGCTGTGTACATTTAAGGATGAACTCTCACTAGGTATTCACCTAGTGACAAAAATACTTTTGAACTGTGAAGAAACATTCATGTTGAAGTTTTCTTACCTCGGGATAATTCTGTAATTTAGTGTGGAGAAATGGTCCGATTAGCAGTGGGGACCAGCAGGAGGAAAGTAACTGAAGTGAAGAGGTGAGTGGGAGAGTCAGAACTTTATTCTGAAGCACAGAAAAAACTGCTCAAGGGAAGGAGAGGAAGTGCGAAAAATCAGGAGGAAGTAGAACCCAGTAACTTGACAGGATTGATAATTGGCAACAGGAATGACTTTTAAAATACTGTAAGGCCAAAGTCCATAAAAATAAACAAGGAAATTCTTCCCCTGTAGGATTTAGACTTCCTCACAAGATTCTTCAAACACATGGACAATAAACAAAGCATGAGTTCTGCACGATAGATTCCTACCCTGTGGATTTGGGTAAGGAAAAGAAACAACAAGGTTGATGAGAGAATAGACCTGAAAATCAGACTGGCTCTCCATGTAATTTATCTACAAAAGACATTTGCTTGAACTATTTGTTTCACTTTATTTTTGGTTGCTATTCTCTTTCTATTTTATGTTGCTTTAGTCAGAGAACAACACAGGAAGGGAGGAAGCCTGCTGGGTTATATTTTTTCATGCTGAGTGAGCCATTTCCCTGGGCTCAGTAGGAACTAGTTTGACTTTAGTCTGATGTGCACCCTTAAGGGAAGATCTTCATTTCAGGATAACATCAGCCTTGTTAGTGGCCACTTTGAGGAGACTGGCTATTTTATGATGTCCTTGTCTTGTCACAAGATATTTGGAATAACAGGGTCTAGAGCCCTGCAACTGACTAATATTCAAATCTTCCCTGATCACCAATGGATATCCACTCACCTACCTAGTTGTCTGGGCTCACAGCTCCAAATTTAGGTAGCTTAAGCCCAGAAATAGAACATCCTTTAAATACCCTGTACTCCTATCCACTCCTCATTTGGAGCACTTTTACCTCCTAATCACTCCAGATCAAAAGAATTTTTTCCTACACAATGGTATTCACAGCTAAGATATCTTTCTCCCATGTGAGAAACATAACCATGAAATTCCAATACCCAGCTTCAGGTATTGAGAGGGTTGTACACTTTTATTTATATTAGCTGTAATTATATTGTCTTGTACCTTATGTATTTGATCTATGCTGATATATTTATTGCTGCCTTTCTCACTCAGCAAAATGCTGGGTATCCTTGAGAAACTGTAAAATATGTTCAAGTGTATGACATTCTGGATATAGTATGTAAGTTCAAACAATAAAATTTTACAATAAAAAGAAAGGTACATACTTTCTTCAGATGTTCCTGAGATTAATATTTTTGATAGCTATTCTTCTAATTTGTACTTCTTGCCCAACTTGACAATTATGACCTATAACTAAAGATGTTAGCATCATAAACCTACCTCTCACTTCAGATGTTCAATAGTATTATTATCATTTCATTATAAGATATATTAAATTCATATTCTCATCTACAAACATAAATAATTCTAGTTTGTTCTTTGCCCATTGGTTATAAGCAATACCTCAATAGAAGAAAAAGAATTTTTTTGTAGTTGATTACTATGTGAATACTGTTCATTGCATTGCTTTGAAGTATGATTGAATTCAGTGATGAGGGAATATAATTCTGTCTTTTCTTTCTGATCAAATGAGAGTATTTTGTGCCTCATGGTCCAGTGGATTTCCGTCTAATTTTTCTTCTGCCCTCTTTGTCTAAAACACTTTCTGTTGCCATTGTTTCTCCTGTAACATATGTCCCCTTTATTTTTCTCCTGTTGTCTTAGAGTGTGGTGTCATTTATTGCTTCACGCTTGTCAAAAATGTCCTCATGTTGACTTCATGTTTGATCTGAAATTTATTTTATCTACAAATCTATTAACTTTTGCCTTATTTTTGTCTCCTGTTAATGGGTTTATTGCTTCTCACCTTTTTTAGTAAAATTTATGCAGCCCTAAGGAAAAGGAACACAGGATTGTGAGCTCTTTTTGCTGGGAGGAGAAATGAAGGGATTAACCTAAATGTTGTTAAGCACCAAAAGGATAAAAATAAGAGCTCAGAATGAAAAGTGCCAGAGAGTGACAGTGAGGCTTTAGGAGCCCCATGGGCTGTGACCTAGTGACACCCTTTCGAGATAAAGAAGCTTAGAAGAAATGTAAACAAAATAACAATGCTTTTGTCTCATAAAATTTACTCAAATACTTAAATTTGAATTTCACATCATTTTCATATGCCATGATAGTAATCTTCAAAAATCGTTTTAAAATTTAAAAATGACCTTTAATTTGCAGGCCATACAGACACAGGCAGCAGGCTGATTTGGATCTGTGGGAACTATTGGTTTATCTGGTCTAAAACAAAAATGGAAAGCTAATATTTCTTTCATGTTAAGTTATTTTTTAAAAGCTATTGAAAAACAAAATACCTCAATATATTTAAGATTGTACTGATAATTGGAAAACTTATTTAGAATTCTAGCGCCAAGCATTGCTATATAAGAGTGTGAAAATACTATAATCTTTATACCAAGAAAACTATCCTTCCATCTTTGATGCTTTTAGTACTTACTCTCTACTTTTCAATTCTAAAATTTCACCACACTCTTACTATGAAGCTTTGAACTCACTACTTCCTAATACTTGGTAGTTTAGTTAGCCAGAAACCTCAATAAAAATTTTTGTTTGGTTTATGCAATACAATTTCTTTTTCTTATACCTTATATTTATGTTTCTAATTCCTATTAAAATAATATTGAGTTTCTTAGATATAGCCTTTATGAATCTTAACTTTATTTTTTTTTTCTGATGCATTGTCTTTTATGGCTCATTATGGAAAATTTCCACAATTTTTTCCTTCTGATTTAACAACTTCTTGATGCCACAGCCACTATAGTGGTTGATACATTGTGTCAATTTGAAAAGTTAAAAGCTTAACTAAAGTAGCCCAGCAATACCACACTGTAGAATGTGCAGGCCCCACCCTAGAGTGACTTATCCCTTAAAGGGTATAAAAAATTAAAAAGATAGAACATTCCATTTTTCCTTGGAAGGGCTCTGGTCTTCACCATGAGCTTAGACTTCATCTCCTAGCTTTTAGTGTAGACTCTTCAGTCTCTACCTTGGCCCCTTCAGCCTTCTGGTATAGACTCATCAGCCTTCCATTGCAGACCCATCAGCCTCCTTATACAGACTTGCACAAAACACTGTGGGGAGCTCCAGAACCTAGGCTGAACCCTTCAGTCTCCAGTGTGCAGAAGCCCTCTGCACGTTTCTTCATCTGACTCTGTGGCAGACTGTTTTAAGCCAATCTTATAATTTCTTATATATGCCTGCATCTTGTGTCATATCTGTCTCTCTGGTAAAACCCTGACTGATACAACCATTATTTATGTTTGATTCTTTGTGTCTTCAGTGTATAAGGATTATTATTCACATATAGAGTAATATTCATATTTTGAGTGCCTAGGTTACCCACCAATGTATCATTTTCTGGAAGAAAAATTTAGAATTCACTCTACTGTCTGCAGAAACCCATGTCTCATATATTACCTTCATGTAAGTCACCAAAATTGCGCTTCTTTTGTGTTTGTGATTTGTATCAGTCAGAGTTTTACTAGAGAAACAGATATAACACAAGTTTTACAGACATATTAGAAATTATAAGATTAGCTTATAATGGTCAGCCACAGAGTTAGATGAAGAAGTGTGCAGGAGGTCTACGCAATGGAGACCGACAAATTCAGCCCAAGGCCTGGAGCTCACTGCAGTGTCCATGCAAGTTCCTATCAGGAGGCCAATGGGTCTGTGAGCAAAGGCCAATGAGCCTACACTGGAAGGCAAAGGACCTTATGTTTTCTAGTGGAAGCCGGTCTGCACTAGAAGCCAGAAGATAGTGTCAAAGCTGAATATGAAGTTCTGAGCTCTTCTGAAGAATAGAAGCTCCTCTGTCTATACCCATCTCCGTTTTATTGCAGCTAGGTAATGAGCCACGCTAAGGTGGCTCCATTACATCCTAGGGTGTAGGATTGCTGAGACTAGTTAAGCCTTCAGCCACCTCAAGTTGCCACAATTAATCAGCCACTACGTATTCTTTCTATTATTTCCCTTTCCCTCATCTCCCCCTATATCTGTAGCTGTATGGTTTCCTTCATGCGAAAATCTTGTTTCATTTTCTTCTTAAAGAGGAAGAAAAATTTTCCCTCAGTTTGTTACATAGATCAAGTAGAAGAAGTGAAGGACAAGGTAAAAATTGATGAAATGTTACTCACATTCTTATGTTACTTCTTGTGCGATGAAACGGAGGAAATAAGGGCTGGCGTATAGCTTGGAGAACTAAGCACTTCCGTAGGCAAGCTCAGGGGCCAGGGTTCAATCTTGGCGCGCATGCCACTGTGACCCCACCCCCAGGTGCACGGAGGAGGGATAGATTCCGGGCGTGGTGGTGCATGCCTATAATTACAGCACTAGGGAGGCAGAAATTAGGAGTATCACTACCAGTGCAAGCTATGCAGTAAGACCCTACACAAAACAAACAAACAAACAAACAACTTTTAAACAAAGAGTAAAGAAAGAAAAGAAAAGGAGGAAATGACCACACTGTGGAATAGAAGGCACAAAATCAATTTTTTTAATAATCTTTTTAAATTTGGTACAGGGCCTCTTGCTATGCAATTCACTCTCGTAGTGATCTTTCTGTCTCAGTCTCCCCAGCATTGGGATTACAAGTGTGAGCCACCTTGCCTGGTTTCATTGGCTGGCTTGGTGTGGGACTGGCAGGCACTGGGAATCAATCCCTTGCCAGGCAGGTGCTTCGATTGCCGAGCCATCTTCCTGTCCCACAAAATCAAATTTTGATGCTGAAATATTTGAGGAAGAGGCTGGAGTAGTATAGAACCAGTCAATGCTGTGTGTGAAGGTTTTTGTCCCCCAAGTTACCAAGGCAGGCTTGAAGAAGAAAAATGAAATTGGCGTTGCAACATTATCTAGTGTCAAGGCATCCAATAAAGCCACAGTAATTCAAACAGAATAGCATTCACATAGAAACAGACAGATAGGCCCAAGAACTATAACATAGAGCTCAGGAAAGTTTCTACACATCTATAAACAACTGATCTCTCTGTAAAGCTGACAGAATACACATTGGAGAGAGTCTTGTCACTCCATGGTCCTAGAGAAGTTGGAAATCCACATGCTGAAGTTTGAATCGTCATCGCTATTTCTCATCCATACAAATATCAACTTAAAATGGGCCAAAGGTATCAACACAAGATCCAAAACTTTGGTACTATCAGAGGAAAATATAAGGAAGATACTTTAAGGTAACGGTATAAAAAATAAGATGTTGGTATGAGCAATGATTTTTTGAAAGGACTGACAAAAGCATTGGAAACAAAAATAAAAAATTGACCAATGGAATTATATAATAGTAAAAGCATTCTGCACAGCAAAAGAAACGATCAACCAGGTAATGCTTTACAGAGTGAGAGAAAATATTTGCCAGTTTCAAACCTGACAGAGTATGAAAAGAATAGAAATAGTTTCACAATCAAAAACTCCAAGTCATCTAATTCAATAATAGGAGAAAAAGAAAAAAAGTCTAGATAGTCACCCCTCTATAAAGAAGAAATACAAGTGATATATATATATATATATATATATATATATATATATATATATATACACATATATATAAATATATATATATATATATATATATATATATATACACATATATATATATATATATATATATAATTTCATATTACTAATCATCAGGAAAATGAAAACAGAACAAAGCATATTTATCAAGTTAAACATGGCTATTATGAAAAGACAAAATATAACAAGTCTGGTAAGGCTATGAAGAAAAAGCCACTCTTGTACATGTTTATAGGAATGTAAATTAATGCAAACACCATGGAAACCCAGGTAAAAAGCATAAAAATTCCTTAAAAACACACAAAGTATTGTTCATCCATAAAGAGAAATGAAATGCTGTCATCTGCAGGAAAACGAATAGAAGACACCAGTAACATAAGCAGACACAGAAAGAGAGTCCATATATATTTTTTCTTATATGTAAAAACATAAAAAACTTTAAAAGGTTGACTCAAAAGTAGAGTAGTGATTGGTTTAAACTAGGACAGAGTGGAAGAAAGGTGGATGAAAGTGGTCGATGCAAATCAATTGGGTATAGAAATTAGATATTTAAAATATAAGCTGGTTCCATTGATTTCTTATTTATATTGATTGGAAAATTTAGTCTTGTACAAAATATGAGGCTAGTTTTACTTGGATTCTTGGAATTCTGACCAATGTATGTACATAGAAACTCAATAACAAACGTGACAGACTCACTAAATGCTGTGTTCTATACAAGAAAGAAAATAATGCATATCTAGACCTATTATGAAATCTTTCTAAGTAATATCTCCACCTAAGATGTTCACAAAATAGGTTTATAGTTTTGATGTTTTCTTGTCTTCAAAATTCTTTCTTCAAAAGAATCTCAATATGTTTCTTTTTCTTGAAACCATAGAAACTCCAGAAAAAGTCACATTTCCTTGCCAAAGTGTTTGTGATGGCGGCTCATCATAGATGTGGCTTTATCCTGCTCCTCAAATTCCCACTTGTCATTAATAACTACCCTTAGAGTGCAATTTCCTGGACATTCTGTATCACCTTTATGTTTTTCCTTTCAAATAGTTCACAATTTGCATCAATGAGGCCCAGGAGGGTACTCTATCTGACTTTTAATGATGTTCATGAACTGAGGAGAACTTTTTTTTTTTTAGAATTTTATTTATTTTATTTATTTATTTTTTTCTTGTTCCAGAATCTTTGTTTATTCACTCATTTTTATGGCCGGCTCAGCCCGCCCCGAGGGCAGGGCTGGCGCAGCATGTGGTGCCGGGGATTGAACCGCGGTCCCTGAAGCCACCCAAGCTTTCCCAAGCAGGCGCTTTAGACCACTGAGCCATCCTGCCAGGCCCCGAACTGAGGAGAACTTAAGAGGAACAGAAAAAAGAACATTGAATACACCTCCCTAACCCAAAACATGAAGTTATTCCCAGAGAGTAGACTGTAGATGCTCACTTTGTGTGCAAATAAAATCTAATCTTTTCTCCTTCTCCCACTCTTACTTTTATAATGCAGAGCAGCTGTAGCTCCTTTGAGCTCTGTGTCACTGAAGTGGTTAGTAAGCTGTAAACCAATCTGTAGCCCAGGGAAGAAAGACTAAGAAATTCTTCATTCCTTTATACTGCAAGTGTGACCTCTGATTACATTTGTAGGGTCCTATTCAGACTATACCATGCAAGCTCATGAGAGAAGGAACTGCAAGGCAAATCAGACCTCTAGCTGCACAAGTAATACTATACTGTTAAAAGTTGTGCAAAGAAAAGCTACATGAAGATAACAGGGCTTTTATATCTATTTAAGTTTCAGAGTTTCCAATCGAGATTCACCAACACAAATGAAAGCAGTGATATTTGACATCATTTCAATGTTTTAATAAATGCTGAATGAAAGTTGTGTTGTAATGGAGAACACTTCATTAATCTCCTCCTACCAAACTTACCTCTCAAGATGAGATCATATCTGAACTTTAAACCATTGTTATTGATTTGTAGGGTCAATGTGTTAATTCGCATGTACTCAACAGTTATTAATGCCCATACGTTATACCAAATTATCTTAAGTGGAATCTGTTAGGAAATCTATACAAATCTGTTTTACGAAAACTCACTCTCTGAACAACATTTCAATCATATGTATTTGAGTAGCTCCCAGAAAAGAAAAGTGGCCAAGGCAGTGATTTTGCCCATTATTCGGATCAGTGATATAATCTCATACTTTTTGTAAAATAATTAAATGAACTTGTCTACTTCTTCTTGTCTGTAGAACCCTGAGTTATATCTGAATGACAGGTAAGAGAAAGTGATAAAAATATGTTACAGTGTCACTTTCTCTTCTGTACTGCAACTTTCTTAAGTACTGAATGAGGAGTTTGTGTTCTGTCATCTCTAAATTCTCACTAAAGATTTTTATTTTTTATCTACTTACTTTATCTGTGGATCTCATTTAGAACTTTTTTTTGGGGGGGTATAATTGTTTATTAAAATTATAGCTACAAACCCACACAAAATTATAAAAACTAATGCACAACTCTATAAAATGAATTAAAACAATGCTCACAATAACTCACCAGAATCTTTAGGGGCAATGATTTATAGGGCCACATTCCTTACTCTCTCTCAATTGACAGTGGGCATAATTCACACTAAACATATCTTATCTCATTTATAATTTCAAAGCTCAGGGCAGCAAATTAGGCCTTCAAAAGGGACTGCCCTAAACTTTTCTCTACTTGAGTGAGTTTATACCTAGAAAAAAAAAAAAAAAATTGAATGCTGAAGATTTTTATGTAGTTTCCTTTTGTACCACAGCCCTCGCTCCACTTATCCATCACGGTGGTTACCTACTGCTTGATGCTCAGCCACTTATCAGGCCTGGTGCCACCATGAAGGAATGAGGTCGTACGGTTTTATAATTAGAAGTAGACTGTAAAAGCGATCATCCCAGAGGGGCAACCACTGACATAAGTTTAGAGTAAAAATATAGAGCCTATATCAGTGTTTTTTTTTAATGCATTTAATACAAGTTCTACAGGGTCTCATTGCACAGATCAGACTGGTAGAGATTCTGTTTTCAGCTTCTTAAGTGCTGGGATTACAGATACTTGTCACCATGCCCAGTCCCCGTTACCATCTCAGCACGCCCCGCGGGCGGGGCCAGCATGGCATAGGGGATGGGTCGAAACCTGGTCACTGAGCCAGCCTAAGCCTGCTGAGCTATCTGTCTGGCCATAACAATGTTCTTGAGAAATAATTTGCTTCTTAAGTTCTCCATGCATTGTGATAAAATGCCATATATATGTAGAAATCATTACTATGACTAACATAATGTAAGTTTCTATCACAAAGTCCCTCTCTGCGGAGTGTGCCAGAGATCCTAGGATCTGAGAAACAGAGGCAAGAGGATCACTGTGATTTTGAGGTCAGCGTGGACTGCAAAGTGAAACCCTGTCTCAAAATACAGAAAAAAAGAAACAGTAAAAGAAACACTGCCATTGCCACCACCAACGACAAAACTGAAGACAAACTGTAGTTAGTTGTGGTGACAGACTTGTTCCCTCAGCATAATTAAGATATGTGGTATTCACAGTTTCTTTTTTGGCATGGTTGAGATTCTATTGCATAGCTACCACATACTAATTTACCCACTTAGTTATTGGTAAATATTTGAGTTGTTTCTGAAATCTACAAAAATGAGCTGCTATTAACACATCTACATGTATCTTTTTCATTATACTTTTATTTTGAAGAGTTAAAACAAAAGCAAGAAAAACAAAAACAAATACGGAAACAGGGTAGCATACATCGATACATATATTACAGATTTTCAAAACAAGAATAGTGTGTTGACGATGAATGATGTAAAGGCCAGCCAGATAGCTCAGTGAACTAAAGAGCCTGCTGAGGCAGAGTGCGGCTGCTGGGGCTCAGTCCTTGACATACCATGCCTGCCCTGCACCTAGGGCTCACTGAGATGGTCACCGAGGTTGGGCATGGTGGCGCTCACCTGGAATCCTGGCGCTTGGGAGGCTAAAAACCGAAGGATCACTACAAGTCAGACCTACAGAGTGAGACCCTGTAGACTCTGTACATTAAGACATTGAATACATTAAAAGATGATGAAACAATGAACATTTTTATCATCAAATCTGTTCCTCAGATTAACAGATATAGTTATGTAAGATGGGACATATGATTGAATATTACTGCATACTTTCAAGAGATCTTAAATTTTTGTTCTTGCCTCTCTTATTACTTTATTCTAAAAGTTTTACTTCTTTTGTTATAAAAATAAAATTTTATTCTTTTTTTCTTGTTGTTGTTTATGTTATGGCCAGCATAGCCTGACCTGGGGGTGGGGCTGGCACAGCATGTGGTGCTAGGGATTGAACCACGATCCCTGAGATTGCCTAAGCTTCCCTAAGAAGGTGTTTTATACCACTGAGCTATCTCACCAGCCCAAAATATTCATTCTTTTTTAAAAAATTTGTTTATTATGTTTATAAGGGTAAAAATAGCAGGAAAGAAAACAGTGACAAGGGTACATGTAGTACAGAATTTCAAGACAAGAAAAGTTCAACAATGGTTGCATTACACGTTTGCATCATCCAATCAGTATAGATCAACAGCCACAGATATGTAAAACTGATCAAATAACCAAACACTAACACTTTCCATAAACATTAATTTTTTTAACTCTTCTAATTGGATTTTGAATTTAAGTCATTCTTTTAAAAAAAAAATTATAGGGTTTGAGACTATAGAAAACACAAGGTCCTGAGATTGATTCCTGGTGCCACCCAAAATTTATTTATTAATTTTTTCTTCTTTTGGTTCCTTGAACTAGGGAGACTATATATTTGCATATGTAGGTCTGCTTTATTTCACTAATGAGTATACATTCAAGATACATCCATTTATATATGAAGTCTTCTAGTTTATCTTTCCTTATAGCTGAATAGTATTCCATTTTATGAAAATACCATATCTTTTTCAACCAGTCTTCAGATGATGGGCATTTTGGTTGTTTCCAGGATTTAGCTATCACAAATTGTGCTGCTATAAACATACGTGCACAGATATCACTATAATATGATGTTTTCAGTTTTTCTGGAAAAATTCCCAGTAGGGGGATAGCTGGATTGAATGGGATTTCCAGCTCTAGTTTAAAAATTTTACTTTTTTAAAAAAAATTTGTTTATTTATATTATGGCCAACTCAGACTGCCCTGGGGGGGGGGGCTGGTGTAGCTTGTGGTGTCGGAGATCAAACTGTGGTCCCTGTGGTTGCCTAAGCAGGTGCTTTAGACCACTGAGCCATCTTGCCAGCCCCTAAAAATGTTACTTTAAAGAGAGTATAATGATAATTATTATGAGATTAGAAACAGTACACATTTAGAAGACTGAGATGACAGGTTTTTCAAGCATAGTTTTTGTATTTCACATTACTGTCCTCAGGGTCATTGCTTAGTTCACAGTTATCCGCATACGGAGTTAGTCAATGTGAGAATTCTACACCTTAACTGCTATTTTCATAAAGCCAATGAAAATCCTTAATACAATCACCTCATCTATCTCTGATTTATACTTGCATGTTTCTGCCCCTACCATTTTCCCTATCTTTTCTCCTGTTTTCCCTCTTGTTGATTAATCCCTAAGTTCCATTTCTTTCCATTTAACTATATGTGTTACACTTTTCAGGTATTATTTATTCTTTTGGGTTCTTACACTAGGAAGCCAATGTAATATTTACACATGTGGGTTGATTTATTCCACTAACATGTGTCTTTGTGGGATTCTATGTTTCTTTTACTGTTGAGTAAATAAGTATGGGAAAATAGCTGAATCATATGATGACAGCATTTGTAATATTTAAGAAAAAAATAGCTGAACCGTTTTAAAATAGTATTGCTAGTCTACATTCCCAGTGCAGTGTTCTACGCCAAGGAACTACAAACTGTTCTCTTGGCCAAGTCTGGTCTGCTATCTCCCTTGAACAAGGAATGGTTTCAGATTTTAAGAAGGAAAAAGTTTCATGGCAAGCTAATACTTTGCAAAATGTAACAGTGACAAGAAATTTGAATTTTAGTGTTTATTAAACAAGGTTTTCTTCAACATGGATGTATTCACATACTTGGTTCTTATTTGTGGCTCCCTTTTTGATACAACAGACTTGAATATTTGTGAGGAAGACCACATAGTCTCAAAAGCCAGTTCACTGGGTGTGCATAGCATTGTGATTTCAACTAGTCTTTGTCTAATGATTGATGATGTAGAATATGTTCTTTCTTGTTTTTTTCTTCCTGTCACCAAATTTAATAGCTGGAAACTATTTTAGTATGATCTTAAATTCAGTGCAACAAATATTTCCAAGTATGTAATGTATTATAGCATATTGTCCCAACTGTTCTCTTCACTATCCTCAATTCTTGCTCTTTTGTGAAGGAAAATTTATTCAAAACTCATGTAAAAACTGTTCTATTCTTTGTATTTTAACCTCAGCAATGAATTATAGGTAGAATAGGCTGTAAGTCACACAGTTAATTCTTCCCTGGTCAGGAATGCTATAATCAGCACAGTGCTAGCTCCCAATGTTAGGGGAAGCTACATAAAAAGAGAAAATTATATTCTAATTTACAATAAACACAATACATAAAACCATATTATATTAAATCTACTGAGAACAGCTACTGAAAAATCTATTGTAAATTACATTGTTAACTGAGAACATCTTCATATGTTCCCATTTTTGCATGAATGAATGGAACAGAATGGATTTTAAGGCCAGTTATTTGGACAATCAACATGATTACTTACATGACTTTGTGGCGTTATTTCTTTGCCATTTCTTTATCTTCTTGATATACTTACGCAAATCTTTTGCTCAATTTATATTGGATACTTCGACTTTTTTTGGGGGGGGCTTTAATAGTTTTTTATATTCCAGATACAAAACTGTGGTCCCGTTATAATTTGTGAATATTTTTATTCAAATTCTTACCTTCCTGATTAAGCTTTTTGAAGAGTTGATATTTTTATTTGGATAAAGCCTAATTTATTACGTTTTTCTTTTCTGGGTACCATTTTTTACATACTACTTAGAAAATCCTTGTCTAAATTCAAATTCCTAAAAATATTTTCCTATATCCTCTGCTTAGTAATTCTTTTTTTTTTTACAGTGAAATTCTGTATCATTTCTAATGTTTTTT
>PVJA010013289.1:32333-50058 GCA_004027025.1 Myocastor coypus | reverse complement strand
AAACAAAAGAGCAGAAAAGAACATTAGTGTCAGAGACATCTTGGCAGGAACCCTGAAGGAATTCAGAGGCATCAAGTCAAGACAGAATCGGAGGAGTCGAGGAGAAGAGCGTTGGAGGCAGAGGCGAGCAAGTCATCCAGCAATGACATTTATCTTCAAGATGTGTAGAAAAGGAAAGAGAAAAAAGAAGTACAGAATGTAATCTCTTCTGGGCTAAAGTTGGGAATAGAGACTTGGAGACATTAGTCATTGATAAATTGAAAGAAAGAGTGAACGTAGGCAGGAAGTCCCAAGGGAGAAATGGCCCTCTTTGTCCTACTGTTAAGCAAGTTGGACAGTGGGAGAGTGCGAGAGGTTGTCTTTTTTTTTTTTTTGGTACTGGGGATTGAACTCATGACTTTGTACTTGCTGGGAAGGGGCTTATTCTACTAAGCTATCTCCCCAGCCTGAGCTTTGTCTTTTTAGATAGATTGAATGAGTGATGAGAGGATACTCACAGTTTGAGCTGTCTTGGGTGTTTAGGTCAGCAAGGGAAATCTGAGGCTCATGGTTCACTCAAAAAGGCTGCCAGTGGACTGAGGCAGGGCCCTGTAGGGAGGGACTGGTAGAAGCCTTGGCATCATTCCTGGGTTTTGGCACCAAATGTTAGGTTTAAACCCATGCTTCACATTGTCTGAAATGAGTACAGTAGAAGATTTATTTGGCAGCAGCAAACAGGCTGGCTGTCTAGTGGACTGAGATTGAAGTGAACAAGGTAAAGCACAGTCTTTTCAGATTTTTTCGTGTTTTTTTTTTTTTTTAGTGTGGAGGGTATTGTGGGCTTGAACAGCCAAGGGAGAGCTAATCTATTGAGGACTAGCTGGTCTATGTGGGACTGTCAATGTTAACAAAGGAGAGTTTCTGTGGTTGCTTAAATAGGTCAAAGTCAGGAGAACCTGTTCTGCAGTTTTGGGCTTGTCTCTGTACGGGGCAAAGGAAGAGAGTGATTGGGGACAGAGTGCCTGGGGAACTTTGAATCCTGACTTGAGAGAGAAAGAGAGAGACAAGGACAGACTGAGAAAGACAGAGATAAAGACAAAGAGACTGAAAGAGAGAGACTGAGAGAGACAAAGAGATGGAGACAGAGACACAGAGAGACAGAGACAAAGAAAGAGAGGAAAAGGAAGGGCTAAAAAAGAAGACAAAAAGGAAATCTGATGGTAGATTGTAAACAGTCATGTTTTTAATCAGAAGCTAAACCTTATTTTTCCCTCCTAATGCACTTTACTGGTTCCTTGATGAAATATAACAAAAGACTAGCAATACTTTCAATTATCACTACAGAGCATATGTCACATTGCATTTTATATCCACCACACCAGGAACTATACCAGCATAGCATCTAAAATTAAGTTAACATTTCTGTTTATTAAATTAAATTTGTGACTTGGGTCAATTAAAAGTTATAAATTCTGAAGGGTTTTATCTAAATACTAAGCTGTAAATTTTTGTTGTTTCTTTGTTTGTTTTAAAATTTCCTAAACGCTCAAGAATCACCTGGGTTAAGATATTTTATTTCTGCTTTAACCTTCTGTGTGGAACAGGATTATACTCACGTATACCTAATTTGTCAGGATAAACTACAGATGAGTTATGGAATTTCTTAGTATCTGGGGATCATTTGACTTAATTAGAATGCAATTATGTGACTGCTAACTGGAACTAAATCAAGTTATGCTTTTTGCCAGATGATATAAAGTAAAACTTCACATCATGGAAAGACATGCTTCTGCTATGTACATGTTATTTAAACATTATGCAGATCAGGATTGTTAAAAAAGTATAGAAGTAATAGCTGGCTAAATAAATCATTGAAGTTTCCAAATACTTTGTGCCTCATTCAAGTCATTTGCTTAGAATTCACTGACCAGTCTTCCTGATAGGACTATAACATTGCCTTACCCACTTCTGCTGCCACCAAAGATAATTACGTCTATTTCTTCAGAGTGGTATACTGTGGCTGACAGAAGTATAGCATCAGGTCGTTTAATCAGGCAGATCACTCACCACAGTGGCATCCTGATTTTTGGCTATTTCATAGATGACATTCACCCTTATAGAATATTTACCAACTTCAAATTGTTATACAGTTTTCATGTCAGGTTCTAATAAACTCTGTAATTTCCAAGGTGCTTAAATTGGATCTAGATAGTAAACAGTTTATGGAAATTTTACACATTATTTTAACCCTCTCAATGCCATAAAACAGCATGTTATACTTAGTAAATGCTTAGAAAATACAAGCACTTACTGTAGACTAGAATGTGGGATGGCACTTGGTTTTGAAATTGGCATGAGCAATATAGAGGACTGTTTAGTTCATGGTCATCAATAAAGAGAGGACTATCTGACCCCTACATGAATGTACCTGGACAAATACATATATACACATAATGTTACTACTGGAAACATTTACTTCCCACTGACAAAAGTCTTTCATAGTATACAAAAGAACTTGTTTCAGATAGCTGAGCAGATTTATTTTTTTTTGGGGGGGGGGGTACCAGAGATTGAACTCAGGACCTTGCACTTGCCAAGCAAATGCTTATTCTGCTGAGTTACCTCCCCAACCCCATATTGCTACCATGCCATCTCTGTTTATGTTAGAAGACACAATAAAAAATACTAATTTATTTATTGGTTTAGTTACTTTCTCTTCACAGGCAAAATATTTGGCACACACAAATTACAGGAGGAGTGGTTTATTTGATCGCACAGTAACAATCCAGGGCTGGCTGGGTGCAAGGTAGAGATGCAGTGGCGGAAGGGCCTAGGCAGGAGGGCAGCTGTTCAGGTCACAGTGGCCAGGAAAGATGCTGTGAAGCAGAAGCAAGGAAGGCTAGACCTCAGATCAAGTGCACTTCACCTCATCTCCAAGCAGGCTTTACAGCACATTTGTCTGTGAACTCTGAGGACAGTTCCCATCCCAGATCCAGTCACCTTCCAAAAGCTGCTCTCTGCATAGACTGTCCTTGGGGACATTCTAGAACCACCCTCTGTGCTGATTTTTTTAAGGCTTACAAGAACTTACTTGACTGCTCTAAGTCTGTGATTACCATGAAATTACTTTCTGTTTATTATAGATAGTGCTCTTGATTCCAATATGAATTTTCTTGATAAAATATCTTGTGGGTAGATGTCATTTTTGATGGATTAAGCACATTTTGGTTGGATGTAATAAAAGTATTACAATGAAGAGTATCTACATTTAAACTAATATCAAAAACTCAGTCCAAAGTAAGAGTGTATATATTACTAAAACAACAAAAGGAGCTGCTTATAATAGGCTTACATTGCCTAATAGTACCACAAATTTGTTTTGTTTTATATGTTATTTAGTATTTTTATATGATAGTATTTTTATATAACTTGAGAAAAAGCTAACTTTATCAACTGAAAGTGATTATCTGGTTTCTAATCTTAACTTTGTGAAGCTAAAATAATTAATTTGGAAATTTCTTAGGCTTATCACTTAACAGATTAAAAGCTTCTGTGATAAACACATTAAAATAGTCACTCATATTTATTTCATAGTGTACTCCATTTTAAAGAGACTTCACATTTAATAAAATTTCCCTAATGTTTTCATACCCACCATGTTGCCATACATATAAACTTAATTTTTAGGTGCAAAATAAGAGTGATAATTTCAGTTCAAGATGCATTGTCTATAATATCTAATCACTCACCCCAAGCTTACTCTGAAGAAGAGTTGTTGCAGGTAGGACCTAAGTCTGTACCCTTGATTACTTCAGTTCGAGTCAGAGAGATGTCAATCTAAAGCATTTCATGCCCTGAATGCTGTGATTGGACCAGAATTCTCCCAGGTACTCAAGCCCACCCTTCATGTGCTTTCTGTCTTTCCATTCAGTATGTCTCCAGCTGATATATCCAATTCAGAGTATTGTTAGTTGCTACTTTTTCTAGACCTTGTGTCTTAGTTACTTTTTGCTCATTGCTGGGACAAATACCCGACACTCAAAATGAAGGAAGGAAAGGTTTATTAGGCTCACAGTTCGTAGAGGTTTCAGTCCATATTTGGCTAGCCCAAGGCTGAGTGGAGCAGGGCGGAGAGCATCCAGTTCATGGAGGCAGAACAGCAGCAAAATGGCAGCAGAGGCAGCCAGTCAATCAGGGCAGCAGAGCAGCAGCAACAGCTAGAGCTCCAGTCTGTCTCTCTGTCTCTCCTTATATTACATTCAGGCTCTCCGCCTTTGCTCCCGCCCTAGGCTACACCCATAATCCCAGAAGTACTTCCACCCATAATCCCATCAGTACTAAAACCCATAATCCCAGGGATCATGGATCAAGTCTCAAACTCTAGAAGTCCCCGCCCAGTGACTCCATGAGGCTTTGGGGGGACAACTAGACATAAACCATAACACCTTGGAATACGGTGCTGTATATAATTGTAGGGCAAAAGGTCACATTAACTAGTTTATTCAGTTCATACATATGTTTTTCTAAAGTTTGTTCATATATATATATATATATATATATATATATATACACATTTATGTGTGTGTGTATTATCAACCACATGAAATATTTTTCAAGCTTTTTCTCATATAAGTATTTATTTTTATACTTTTGTATTAGTAATTACATTTGTATTTGATTCCACAGACTTATAAATTGTTTCAGAGATTGTAAAATCTGACAACTTTTCAAAAGCTCTTTTGGTCAATATTATTTTGTGTACAGATTCTGCGAAATTTTCCCATCTGATGTCCATTCTTTAAAATACCATATTATTCACCTCTGATCCCAATTTTTATAATTGCCAGTAGCATGAAGTCCAAATCCTGAGAAGACCTATATGTGTTAAAGTATTTTACTGCTACACCAACAAATTATGGAAAAGTAATGCCTCATTTTTAAAAAAAAATCCATAATCTTACTTTCTTGTAGTGACACCTGGGGTTGCATCTTCTCTCTAAAATGCTTTTGAGTGTTGAGACATCTGGGGTCCTATCCTGTCTCTAAAAGGCTTAGCACATTCCATGGTTTAGGGTTGGGTCGGATGAGCCAGAGGACAAGCATCTCCTAAAATGCTGGTGTAGTATAAAATAGAGTCACTCAATTTAGCTTATAACAAAAATATAATATGCTGAGCTCTTTCTTATAACGTACTCAAGCCCAGTGACTTATAGATTCTAAGTTACTGTTTGTAAAGTGTAGAAAGTTGTTATCCACCTTCTATAGATGAGAAAATTTAGCTTCAATTTAAGTACATATACAGGAAATAGTCATCCAGACTGTGAATCTAACTTTAAACCCCTGATACCACAGCCACAGTATTCATTGTTAGTAAGTATTTCTTTTATTTTTACTTCCTCCAGACGTTCTTTCTGACACCCTAGGATGCGTCATCCCTAAGCCTCCTCCCCTGCACCTCCCTCTTTTGCTTATGACTAAACCCAACAGTTCTCTGAATCCCTTTAGAAATTAGTTAGCTTTCCCGGTCTTCTTTTCAATTTTGACACCATCGCCCTTTCTGTTGAACTCACTCTACTCCATCTGAGGATTTCTTTATCTACATGTCTTTAAAATATCTCAAACTTTGTGAGGAAGAAGGTCACACCCTTAGTGCTGCCTTTCCAAAGACCCTTTTGTTGCAACTTTCTAAGTCACTTAAAAAATGTTTAAAAATAAAGCCGGGTGTGGTGGCGCACACCTGTAATCCCAACACTTGGGAGGCTGAAGCAGGACGATCAGTGCAAGTTCGAGACTAGCCTGGGCTAAAAAAAAAAAAAGTTTAAAAATAAAACAGAAGGGCAGGGGTCAGGATGCAGGAATGATAAACTTTGCTTAGGAGAGCTAAGTCCTAAAGTAAGGGAAACAGAACAGTTTATTTGAGAATCACAAATATTTAGGTTTGGCTGCAGCATAATGGAAAATGAAGATAGGAATCAGAAAGTGAGGTAGAGAGACAGGAAAGCAAACCACAGGAAGCTTTATTAAATTATGGCGCCAGAAATCTACACATAATATTCTAGGAATAGAATGCCAGTATCTTTTTCAGTGTATTTTAGTATAAGGTCTACAGAATCTCACTACTTAAATTAGACTCACAGTGATTCTCCTGTTTTCAGCCTGCAAAGCACTGGAATTACAGATACACACTACCATGCTAAGTCTCAATCACCATCTCAGTGTGCCCCAGGTATGGGGCCATCATAGCAGGTCAAAGATAGAGCCCAGACTGCTGTGCTCTGCCTAAGGAGGTACTTTAGGCATCTATCTGGAGGAGATAGCTGGTTGGCCCCATGCCAGAATTTTTAATAAGAAAGTGCATATTAAATTTGTAGTGCAAAGATTTTTTTTAATTTAATAATCAGGGCCAGCCAAATAACTCAGCAGATTAAAGTGCCTGCAAGCAGGCACAGAGGCTGGGGGTTTGATCCCTGGGCCTTCTGTACCAGCCCTGCCCCTGGAGCAGACTGAGAATGCAATTGAGAGTGGGCATGGTGGCATGCGCATATAATCCCAGCTCTTGGGAGGATGTAAACAGGCAGATCATTATGAGTCCAGTCTAGTAGTGAGACCCTGAACACCGTGCAGACCCTTCCCTAAAATACAAATAAATAAGTAAAAAATAGATAGATAAATGATAGATAGAGAGAGAGAGAGAGAGAGAGAGAGAGAGAGAAAGAGAGAAAATAATTCAGTAACTAACAGCATACACAACTATTTTTTCTCCTCTAATTCAGGAAAGTAGGATTAAGAATCTGACAAAATACACCTTTAGTCATAATTTCTACCATGCAATAGCTTAGTATCAGCATTTCTCTTTTGCTAACATCATTCATCAGCAGCTTTTTCAAGCAAGATGAGATACGGAGATATTTTTATTTTATAGACATTGTTTCCCTTGTTTTGGTTCCTAAAGAACAAAGAGAAGCTGTAAGTTCTTTTCTTAAGTTCTTTCAACAAGAATTCTGTATTTTTAAGAAGCACCCTACATTTTAAAAGACATTGTGGTGAAACATCAATCATCAAACACCTGGCGAGAATTGTACAACAATACCCCCAGAGTAGGAAAGAGAGACAGAAAGAAAATTTGTATTACTGTAATCTGTGATGAACTTGACCCTCATTGGAAGATGAAAGCAGAGCCCTTTCAGGCCTCATAAAGTGTCCACAGAAGAAGAAATTGCTAAGGGTATAGCTCAGAGACATGGGCACTTGCCTGGCAAGGGTGACATCCCAAGTTCAATCCCCAGCATAAAAACAAAAAACAAAAAATTGGTTCAGAAGAGAAAATAATGTCTCACTTTGTTGTGATTGATACTTTATGTCAATTCAAGAAGTTCAGAAGTTTAACTAAACAACTCAGCAGGGAGCCAGGGTCCTCCCCTTGCAGTGCAGGAGGAGAGCACAGAAATGACTTGAGTTCTACACCCACCCAAAGGCAGGTAGCTTGTACACCTGCTTGTTCTTTCCACCCCTCCCTTTTGCTCATGCTGCTTTTGTTGTCTTCTACCACCATGAACTGCTGCCCTCTGCCATGCACCTCTCTGCTTTCGAGCCAGCTGACTGTGGACTGAAATCTCTATGCACTGTGAGCTAAATGAATCTTTCCTTCCTTAACTGGGGTGTCAGGTGTTTTGTCTCAGCAACTAGAGGAAAGTAAGTAAGAAACATATTAACAGACCAGGAAGTCTGACTTAAAGACACTTCTTAGCAAAAATACAGGCATCTCAGTTACTCTTCTCTCCTTGCTGCGACAAAAATACCCAACACCCAAAATAGAAGAAGGAAAGGTTTATTTAGCTCACAGTTACTGCAGATATCAGTCCATACTTAGGTGGCTCCAAGACAGAGCAGCCATGAGAGACAGCAACCTTTCATGGAGGCAGCAAAGAGCAAGAGGGTGGCAGCAGCTCAGGAACCTAGCTAGCCTTTCTCCCCTGCTTATATTTAAATGCAAATTACTCACCCCAGGACCAGGGTGTAACACTCACACCTTCAATCCCAGCAATGAATAAAGAATCAGTTGCAACTAGAAACAGTCTCTGGACTGCATGAAGCTTTCAGGGGACACCTAGACACAAATCAATAGGTAGATGCAATTTTACTCTCTTCACCTATTAAAAAAAAATTCACGACATGCTACTACTAAGTTGGCAAATTTACCAAATGACAGATACAATAGGTTGTTTTGGTGATGCTAGCCTCTATGCTCATAATTCTCATAAATAACTTCTCCCTTATGCGTGGGAAATTACCAGTGCATTTGCAATACACAGGTAGTACATTTGGCTCTGTGAAACTGCTCCATTCCTTGCCTGTAAGGACTTTGATCTACATAGCATGCTCATCATGCTCACTCTCCTCAGGTATTAACCTACCTTATGCTACCCAACAACATAGGATGCAATGTTGGACTATAAATAGTTTTCAGAGAGAGAGAGAGAGAGAGAGAGAGAGAGAGAGAGAGAGAGAGAGAGAGAGAGAGATAGGCAGCAAAAATAATCTACTAAATGTAGAATAATAGGAAGAAAAAATTGATTTGTAAAATTAAACTCAGCTGCTAACACTGGACTGCCAAAGCAGATTTTAACAATTGTATTTGTTTTTATTTTAAATTTTATTTATTTATATTATGGCTGGCTCAGCCTGCCCTGGGGATGGTGCTGGTGCAGCAGGTGGTGCCAGGGATTGAACCGTTGTCCCTGTGGTTGCCTAAGTTTGCCTAAGTAGGTGCTTTACACTGCTGATTTGTCTCGCTGACCCCAGATTTTAGCAATTTTAATGACTCAAAGCAACTCCTATCTGTTACTTGAAAGTGTGCCAAGCACTGGAGAGGTAGTGACAATCTGTAAACACTGGCCAGGATTGCAAATACAGTGAATAATTTAATAAAGAATTGCCAAAACAATGTCAGGTGCTGTGAAAAGCATTTCAGGGATTTTTAATCCAATATGGAATGGTCTGCGATAATTTCCAGGTGGAAGAGCTATTTCAGGTGACACACAAAGAAAGAGGAAGAATTCAGCTGAAGGGAGGCGCTGCCAAGGTGTAAATTATGGGCAGCTGATCCCCGTGTCGTTAGAGCCTTCAACTTCTGTGGCTGGAACACTGAAGGGAAGAGAATGTGATAATCAGTCCTACTGAGGGTTCTGTCTCTCACAGTTTGCTATTCGATGTCAAAAATAAAAAGCACTAGAATGGTTGTAACAGGTATGATATTTCAGTTACAACTGTCCATTTAATAGAGGTATAAAAATGGGATTTTTTTCTTTAACTAATTTTTTGAGCCTTTGGCAGATAACTTACTGTAATATTTCAGAAAAATTTCATCCAGCTGAGCAATTTTTCTCAGGCCACTTCACAAAACTTTAGTTGCTTTTGGAGCACTCTGGTAATGCTGGTAGGTTGATGCCAGGTCCCTGTTTGCTCCATTCTTTAAATTTTGCTCCTTTGTGTCCCTCTTTAAGCTCACAAATAGAGTGTGTGCTGGTGGTGGTGGGGAGAGGAGAGTGTTCCATGTTAGTCTCAGTATGCTCCTAGAAGGTTCATAACGTACAGAAGTTTACTTATGTGGCTTCCCTGCTTCAAAGAAGTCATGTTGTCCCTGCATCTACAGAGCAATACCTATTCTCACATGGCAAAAGACCTGGGCAGAACAGAGTGCCATCTTTAACTTACAGCCTTCAGGGGGTGCATTTGTGATGACTACTGTTTCTGCTGTAAACACTGAAAATCCAACTCTGGCTGTCTGTATCTTTGGATAGAGCCAGGTGCTGAATCTCAGTAAACACAGAAGGCTCCTAGAACTCCTTTCACTCAGGGTAGCCCTGTTCTCATGCTGATAGTACTTAGGAGTTTGCAATTCCTTTGGAGCTGTGGGAGGCGTGAATATCCTCAGGCTATCCTTGGTCTGGTGGCAAACAAAAACATCTTAAGTATCTATTCTTCTTTTGCAGAGTATATCATCCTAAAACTAGAGCTAGAATGGAGCACAAAGCTGTCCTTTTCACTGAGATTTACAGGAACACTATGGTTTCTTGCAAGAACACTATGGTTTCTTCCTCATCCTTCTCCTAGTTTGGCTAGGGCCAGAGGCACCAGCTCCATCTTTTCTACTCTTCCTTATGTAATCTCTTCTTCAGAGCCCATTTTCTTCTTCTCTCAAGGTTTCTTGCCCTTGCCTTGGTGCATGTCTTGTGCCTATGCAGATCCTGTCAAATCATTGCCATTGTTGTGTCCGTCCTATGCAACATCTCTGGTCCTGACCTACTAGATACCTGCAGCACCACTCTAGATGAAAAAATTATGAATGTCTACAGATATAAAGGACATTGCCACCTACCTGCCCAACAATGAAGTAGCCACTTTGTGTGCTCTGGAGCACATGCAATAGACAAATTCTCTCAAAGTAGATCTATTTTAAAATATTTTCATCCTCACAACTGCAATACAGATTTTATTTTTCTGCTCTAAGAAAGACTATAAGTTCTAATGTAAGAAAGACTATAATTTAGCCAAGATTATTATAAATGTTCCTCTCTCAGTAGCCAAGGTAATTGTTACCCCGGTCTCTCTGGCTGAGAATCAGAGGACAACAGAGCAAACATTTCCCAGTAATCAGTTTTCTGTTCTGATGGTTATATCATCAAACAATCTAAAGGATTGATGGTAACATTAAGCAAACATTTACAATAGTTTGACAAGTAAAATTATTAATATTTAAAGTGGATAAATGTATAAGCCTTATTAAAAAAACAGTCAAGCAACAGCAAGACGGATATTCTCAAATAAATTTCATATCAGCCAGCATTATTTTTCTATTGTCTCAACTGGAACTTGGAGATGGTTATGTCAATTGCACTTTTTACTTCACACCACATGACGTGACTCAACTCAGGCCCTCTCATGTCTATTTTCTCATCTTTCTGCTGTCCAGTGGCTGAGGTATTCCGAGAGGTAGGTAACCTCAAGCTCTTATAAGAAGAAATGTTTATGTTAATGTGATGCATTACTACTACTCAATGAATAAACATACATTATGTTTGTCTGCCTTGGAGAACTTGTTCCATTGTGATGTTCTTGGTAGTCTTACAATTCAATTCAAGTATGATATATTACAATTCAAGTACGATATATTTGGAGGTAGAGTAGATACCATATGCAAAGGAGTTCCAACTTTAAGTGTAATGCAGAGTAATGTACCATCAAACTGTAATACGAATAAAAGAATACACCATTGAGAATGTATACTAGTTAACTTTAATGCTTTTACTATAAATGTCGGTCTTTACCCATTAGTATAAACATGAAACTAAATCATTACAACTAGTTTTGGGATCTAAATAAAGTATGAATAGAAACAACAAAATTAGAAACAATGATGTATTTTCAAACAAGGGAATTTATCCTCAAATATTCTAACAACTGAAATTCATAAGTAACCTCAGTATAATTCTTGAAGTGTATACCAAAAATAGCCCTTTTTAATAAAAATATTATCATCAGATTAACTTTTAAAAGCTTACTTGTAGTATAAAATGAAACTTATTGAAACAATGCTTTAAATTAACAGAGAGTAAGCTTTGTTTTTGGGGTTTCATTACATTTACAATTTCTTTATGCCTAATAATTTTAGGCACATATTTGTTATTTAATAATCACATGTCAAATCCATAGGGAAATAAGAAGTATTGCAGTGTAATGTGTGCACTGAATGAAATAATGGAAAAAGTAGACATCTGTAGTGTTGAAACATTTTTGTGTGCAACAACTGCTCAACAAAAGCTTGTCATTGAAGCAGAAGTATTTTCGTAGACAAGTTGAAAAGAGAGACCCTAGAATGCTGATAGTTGCCCTGCAGTAAATTTTGTCTCCTGACATGGACACTACAACGAAACCTTCTCTCCTCTTCTGCACTCTGGACCTCATGACTCAATTCCAGTAAGCAGAACAGATCCACAGAGGTCATGAAGTCCAATACTCGGTTGGAGAAGACGTTGACTTCCACCTTGCTGTCACTCATACTGACTCCTTGCACAACCTTGCTCCCAGGGTTCCTTACAGAGTCACCATTTGCCTGTGAGCTGGGCAGAGGCAGGATACATACATCCAGTGAGGAAGTCAAACGGTGATTTAAAGATCACACACCAAACAGAGTATTGGTGAGGAGTGTGCTCCCTCATCTTGAAAGTCTCTGGATCGGATCATGGCTACAATTACTATTATTGTTGTTGTTGTTGTTTCACTTTTATCTAACATCTAGGGGACAGGTAGAAGCATGGACAATGAATGTCATGGATTTAGAAAGGAGTATGAGTAGTCATAATATGTAAAAATAATTGTTGGAAAGGGGAAAAGAAAGTGGCTTTATAAAAGTGAGACAGGAGAAAACCTGGGACAAATATTGAACATATAAAAGATACTATTCATTTCTTTGCTTTGTGTGCACAGAAATGCAAAAATAATTTTGCTCATAAGAACATTGCTAATTGATGGAATACACACACACACACACACACACACACACACACATACCTTTCTCACTACAAAATACTGCAATAAATACTATGGAAGATGTCTGCATGGTGTGAAAAACATATGAATATTAACAGCAGATGACATGTTAGCTGTGCACTTTGAGCAGAAATTATTCATACAGCATTCATACAGTGAATGAGCATTTGTATTATCATTTTAAAATTTTTCAAAATTATTCATTTATTTGGCATAGGGTCTCACTACTTAGCTCGGACTCATGGTGATCTTGTCTCAGCTTCCCCAGTGCTGGGATTGTAGGCATGTATCACCATGCCCAGACTCAGTTGCCAGCTCAGCATGGGGGTGCAAGGCATGCAGTACTGAGGATTGAACTCTGGCCCTTTCTCTTGCCAGGCTGGAGCTCATACCCCTGAACTATCTCCTCTGCCTATGTTATTACTTATGAAATTTGAGTTTATTAGCAATGTGTGCAGCACATAACATTTATATTCCTTGTGGGAAGTTGGTACAGCTATGTAAGACCCCTGAACCTCTTCTCATCCTCTTTCCCTTGCCTCTGTCCTCTCTCCACCTGTCTCTCGATTCCACCTCCCATTTGTTGTCTTAGTTCTCAGAGACGCATATTGACATTTTTTCTGTCCAGTCTGCATGATATCAAACACAACCCAGTCCTATGTTGTAATCCCTTATCCTATCCCTCTTTTCTACGTCCTTCATATATTTATCCCCTTCTCCTTAGGGAAAAATCTATCTCTCAACTTTCTTTTATATACTTTTTATATTGCTCTCTATTTTTTCTAGGCATTTCTCAGATAAGAGGAAACATGGTATATTTCAGCTTATGTGTCTAGTTGGTTTCACTTCACATGATGGTCTCAGGGCGCATCCATTTGCCCCAAAGAGTGCTAGATTATCTGTGTTGATAGTAATCCCTTGTATTTAAGTAGCAAATCCATATTTTCCTTGTCCACTTATCTGTTGGTAGACATAAAGGCCACTTCCAAGGTTTAGCTATCAGGAATTGTCATGCTATAAATAAAGGCATGTATGCATTTCTGGAATAGGGTGTCTTTAACTCTTTTGGAAAGATACACTAGCTGGGTCAAAGAGAATTTCTGGCTTCATTTTTTTTGAAGAATCACATTGGTGTGAAAGTGTTTGTAGAGGTTTGCCTTCCCACCAGCATTGTGTTATGGCTCCTCTGGCCCCACAATCCTGCTAGCATTTGTCATTGTTTGATTTCTTAATGATCACCACGCTTTCTTAGGGAAGACAAAATGTTACTGTTGTTTTACTTAACATTTCCCCAATGTGCAGTGATTTTTTGCATTTCTTTTCATATTTGCTGGACATTTTCACTTCTTCTATGAAGAGTCTATTTCTTTTGTTTGTCTGTTTCTAAATTGCCTTCCACTTAGGGGACCATAACTTTTTCGAGTACTTTATCTTTGCTAGACATGAATGCTCTATCTGATCAATTGATACCAATTTTCCCCCCATTTCTTCAGGTTGTGTTTCTACTATATTGATCATTTCTTTTCTTTGTGAAGGCTTTTAAGAATTGATACGAACTCTTTCGTTGACACTTGGAACTATTTCCTTTCAACTAGTGCATATATGGAAAGGCCTTGCCTGTGCCTATGGCTTTACAAGTTCCACTTTTCTTATTCATGGCAGATTGTTTCTGGTTTGGTTTTTAGTTCTTTGATCCATCTTGATTTCAGTTTACTACACTGTGAAGGATATAGGTCTAGGCCCAATCTTCTGCATGTGAGTAGCTAATTTTCCCAATAACAATTATCAAAAAATCTGTCTTGCTTCTACTATATGGTTTTGTTCCCTTTGTCAAATGTCAAAGTACTAGGAGTATTTGGCTAGTTTTTATACCCTCTATTCCATTTTATTGACCATTATGGCTGTTTTTGTGCCATCAATGTACTGTTTTAATCACAATAGCTTTTTAATGTAACTCCAGGCCTAGAATAGTAATGTCTTCCTTTTTGATCTTGTTCTCCAAGCTTGTTTTTGTTCTTTTGGAATTTTGTGATTTCATATGCATTTTAGAATCATTTTCTCTAGCTCTATAAGGTGATGTTGGAATTTTCATTAGGACTGCATTAAATTGGTATGCCAATTTTGGAAGTACAGCCATTTTGACTATACTGATCCTGTTTATCTAACAGCTGGAAATATCTTTCCATTTCCTGATGTCCTTTCCAATTTACCCTTTGAGAGCAATGTAGTTTTCATTATAGAGTTATTTCACTTTTCAGGTAAGTTGCTAAGTATTTAATTTTTCTTGATGCGATGGTAAATGGCTTTTTTTCCCCTCTGTTTTTCATTGAGTTCAGTATTAGTATACAGGAGTGTTCTGGGATTTTGTGTGTTGATTCTGCATTCTCCTACATGACTATATTCAATTATTAATTCTAAGAGTATTTGGGTAGTGTTTTGGGATCTTCTACATAGAGGACCATGTACGATTTTTATGCAGGACAACACATGTGGAAGATAGGAGGAAAACAGGAATAATAGGAAGAGCCCCAGGACAAGATGACCTTCATGTCATCCACTTTTTTGTGGGGGAGAATAAAGAAAGATTTTCTAAAATATGAGTAGCTTTAGCCAAGCTTGATAAGTGCAATACTATAAATGAATGAGGCAAATGGGATAGCAGGAGACAATATTTTTAAGGTCTGCTTTTAGGTATCCAGAATGCTAGAATATTTAGAGAATAATCTCGTTTCTGTTCAGTCCTTTTAATTTGACCAACATCTGAACATTCAGTATGGTTGGAACCAATAGGCTGCTGGATCTACACAGATTGGAAAGGTTCCTTGTGAAAGATTTGGAAGTAAGGAACCATGGTAAGACTTCCACGATGGACAGCAATGCCTTTGGAGAAAACAGTTTCTATTTGGATGTGAAGGCTTCAGTATTTACCTTTGCTTATCTTACTGGGTTCAATGTGCTGCATCATTAGACTATTTTAACTCAAGATCAGATATACTTTGAAAATCACAACTTAAGAGAGCTTCACTAATCTTATAGATGAGTTCTCTCCCTGTATTATATGATCTATTACTGTCATCATTTTTTTACAGAACAGCTATTAGAGAAACATACTACCCTTACAACACAATATATTTCTTTATTATTTTTCATTTAATTTACTAGGGGACTAGAACTGTTTAAATCAATATATTTTATTTCAATCAACTTGCTTTCTCCTTGGAATTTAAGCTTTATAAGGCCAGAGATTATCTTCATCCTGTTTTCTCAAAGCTTAGCCTACTACTGGGATTTAATAGATGTGGAATATGTATTTGATACAAGAATAGAAAGAACTAGGCCAAGTTATACAATGTCGTACAAAATGCTACCCTCTTTATCTGCAATTCTTCCCACTGGATGACAGTTTAAATTGTCCAGCTATAAACTGAGGACTCTTGCCCAAATTTTCAAGACACTTGAGCAATAACTACCATACCACCGACTTCCAAGTCACTACATTTGCTTCTTATCAGTAGTTTATATATTTCACATGTTTGGCCTCATATTCCTTCTGAAACACAGATGAGGCTCTGCTGTTCAGCTCTCATTGCACCACCAGCCCTGACAAACAGAAATTTGAAATTTTCTAGTTCGACATATTCACATTCTTTTCAGTCTTCCTCTCTAGTCTTGCATAATTTCTCATAAATTTCCACACATGCAGGTACTTTCAGAGTTCCATATATTTGTTATGTCATCTTTTTCCTCGAGAAGGATTTCTCTATTTTCTGAGCTTTGATAATTATCAGTCATTTTCCAATATTTAGCTTAGGTAATTCCTTGTCAAGGACATATTCTAAATTCTATTACTAGGTGCTTCTCCTCTAGACTCTACTATCTTATCTTTTATGTTCATTATTTTGAAGGAAAAAAATGGCTTGTGTGTCTCCCCAGAGAACAGGCAATTCTTCAAATGTGGGAAGAGTCCTCTCTTATATTTTGATATCTAAAGGCAATCATAGTGATTGACATATGCTAGATGTTCAAAATATATATTAAAGAGCAGTAAGATGTGATGCATGGTAATCAGAAATTTTATCTCTTGATTCAGACAAAACAGGATAATAGACATTTCTAAATTATCATTTTATTCAGCACATGCAAAAATTTATTATCTGTACAATTTTCACTGTTCCATTTTATACATAAACACACAAATAGTTATTGAAATTAAATAATTTATTTCCTTTCTATGGCTGTAATTTAAATTCTACAATATAGAGGAAAATTTACACATTTTGTATAATCCCTTGATATCATATATAGCCCAGCTTTCCTGGAATAAATATCTTTATAGCAATATTTTTCCTTTGTAGTAAAATTACTATGTGCAACATATTCTGCCGAGCACATTCTTCCATTCATTTACATTCATTCAAACACATGCTTATTAAGCCTCTGTAATTATGTGATGGTATTCTAACAAGCAGAGATATAGCGATAAATAAAAATAAATGAAAAGTAAATCTCTGTCCTCCCAGAGCTTATATTTCAGATGAAACTGAAGCAGGTAAGTTAATAAATTCATAAAATACAATGGTTGTTTAAAAAGTAAAAAAAAGTCATGCATGGCTCGGAGGACAGTATGGCAGGGCGAGAGCAAAGATGACGTTTTTAAGACCAAGTAAGTTCTTACAGAAGGACTCATAGGAGTAACAGTCAAATGGTGACAAACAAGAGACACAGGAAGCCTGACATCTGCCCAGCCAAGGAAGTTCATGAAACAGCAATGGAAAAGACCGCAAGATGAATTTAGGAGATAAAATCTGAGAAAATGGGAATGGGGTCAGAAGAACAGACAAGTCCTGCCAAATGATATTCTAAAGACTTCAGCTTCAGTTTTCTGAGTTGAAAAATCATTAAGCAAAAAAGTGATATGATCTGGCATGCTATAAAAAGATTATCCTGTCATACTTACAATGAAAGAGAAAAGTTTGAAGCAGGGAAATGTTGAAGTTATATCAATAATGCAAATGAGAGAGCCAGTGTCTACAATCAAGCTGTGATTGGAGCAGTTAAAAAAAAAAAAAAAAAAAAAAAAAAAAAAAAAAAAAAAAAAAAAAAAAAAAAAAAAAAAAAAAAAAAAAAAAAAAAAAAAAAAAAAAAAAAAAAAAAAAAAAAAAAAAAAAAAAAAAAAAAAAAAAAAAAAAAAAAAAAA
>PVJA010013289.1:0-32233 GCA_004027025.1 Myocastor coypus | reverse complement strand
AAGGAGAGATCATATTTGTCTCTGGATGTGCTAGCCCATGGAACCAAAACAGAAAAATCCTTCTGCCAGGGCATATAGGAAATATACTCAAATCATAGAATCAAACATACGTAAGTAGGGGTGGTAGAGAAAGCTCAGTGGTCTGGACACTTGCCTGGCAAGAGCAAGGACCCTGTTCTGTCTCTGGTGCTGCATGCTATGTCAGCCCTGGTAGCTGGTCACTCAATGCCATCCACTGCAACCAGGCGTGGTGCCACATGCTTGTAATCCCAGCGCTGGAGAAGCTGAGAAAGGAATATTGCTAGGAGGTTGAGCTGTATAGTGAGACTCTGTACCAAATAAACAAACGAAAACTTTACAAAGTTAAAATAATACATAAGCAAATATGTAAATAAAAAGGCAATGGGAGAACCAGAGACACGAGAGTGAAGGATGAGATGTATAGTACACAAGCCCATGTTCCCGTCACTCCCCACTGCCCTGCTCCTTCCAGCTAGACCTCATTTTTAATTGCACATTCAGCAATGCAGGAAACACCTGTGAGGTTAGTGCACTCACATTTCAAGCATTGTTCCATGAGCCTTTTAATCTGGTCAGAGCTGACAAGCAAGATGAACCAGTTCATAAAGGAGTATGCTGTAGAGAATATACAGAGTGTGAAGATTAAGGTCAAATATAAAGTATCATTGTTTTTAGCTCATTATGTAGGGTAGATATACAAAACAAAAGCCAAGTAGGTGCACTAAAATGTGGAAACAGTTAAAGTATTTTCCACTTTTTATTTTTCAGTAAAATAGTTTTAACATCGCTACATTATTTGAAAAGAAAGATGCATTGGGTTTGCTTATTTATTTATTTATTTTTGTCTTTTTGAGACAGGGTCTCACTATGCAGTTGAGGCTGGCCTTGAACTCACTTTTGTAGCCCAGGCTGAACTTGCACCAATCCTCCTGCCTCAGCCTCCCGAGTGCTGGGATTACAGGCGTGAGCCACCATTATGTAATCACATTTGCTATTTCAAAACTATTTGAAAAATATGTTATTTCAAACCATTTAAAATGGTTATCATATTCTTCCGTTATTTTGTTACTTGTGTTAGTAATGCAGTACTTAGTGAAAAGGTAGCTTGTTTCAAGTAAATTTGGGATCAGGGAGATTTTTGGAGTTTTTAACCAATGGGCCATCAGGTGACTAGTTGTAGAAGCAATCCTAAAGCTTGTGCTGTGGTTCTGAGGCCGGATTTTCATTCATGGCCTCTCACAGGTGAGGCATGGCATGTTTATGGCCTGTGAAGACCTTGAGCTCTTTTCATTCACTGTGCATATATAAAATTAGAATCTTAACTGAGGCTGTTGAGCAGTGATATAAAAATAATCAAGGGCACTACCATTCTCTGAGATATAAGTGTCTTTGTGTGGCTGTAAAAATGATATAATAAAGCAATCCAATGTGAAACCAAAGAAGAAAAAATAATCTAAAGCACAGTGAATGCAATAGTAGGAACATAGCAACAAGCTCACAGGACATAATTTTTGGAGGTACTGTGAGCACCAGAGAAAAAAACTCCAATAGGCCAATAGTCAGTGACAATGTTTCCTCAGGTGTTATTCTTAGGTGATTCTGGGTTAGATTCTAAGTGAGCTGGAGTTGCCACGTGGAAAGAAACACATATTGATCTGACCCTACCTCATGAATTTGTCTTTCAACAATCACATTGGCAGAAACCTATTAATGCCTGTATTTCTCCACAATGCACAGAAAAGAAGTGTGGTTCATCTTTAACACTGAAAGAACTAGAGGAATCTGACAAGATTGAACACTACTGTTTTAACCTCCACATAAAATCAGGTACATAGGACAGACACATTGCTCTAAATGAATTAATGAGTTCCTAAGAGAGGAAAAAGGAGAAAGGATAATAACAAAGAGAAATAATATTGAGTCTCAAAGTTGGCAGTCAATATATAGTATAAAATGCATTTTAAAATTTAGTGACTTTCCAGTACTGGATCTTTATTTGTTAAATTGTATAGCAAAATTACTGTTTAAAGTTACAAGTACAGTATACAGTGAAGAAAAACAATAACATATAAAAAAGAAAAATATGGATAATCAAATAAAATCTGCTATCTTAGCTATTTTTCTCGTTGCTGGTAGAAAATCCCTGACACTCACAAGTTAGATGGGGAAAAGCTTATTTCAGCTTACAGTTAGTAAACATTTCAACCATAGATACCCGGCTCTAGTGCAGGGCAGTCTTAGTTACTTTTTTCATTGTTGAGACAAAATAGCTGACACTCAACATAAAAACAGGAAAGGTTTATTTAGAGTACATTCTACAGAGGTTTCTGTCCATAATCAGCTGGCTCCAAGCCAGATTAACATATCGTATTAGAACAACAGTTCATGGTGAGCTAAAACAGTGGAGGGAGAGGGACAACAGAAAGAGAGAGAGGGAGAGAGAGAGAGAGATTCTTTGTATATCATATTCACAGTATTGGTATTAGGTTCGAGCTAATCCAGTCAGTGGACTGCTCATCAATTACTCACTCTCAATCCCAGCACTATTAATCCACGCAATGAGTATGAATCAATTGCACACTCCTGACTCAACCACCTCAGAAAGCTTGCCCCCATAAGTGCATGACTATTCGTGGTTCATCTAGACACAAACACAAGTGCTGCAGGGAGAAACAGTCCACAGAAGGGCGTGAAGAAAGGGGAATGCAAGGAACACCAGGAGCAGTGGGCCTGCTTCTGTGTCTTATCCAAGACAGACTATAAATCTTTTGGATGGTGCCACCCATTCCCAGGAAAGGACTTCCACCTGCAGTAAACCCATTCAGCCACACTTAGAGCTACATTAATTCCAGTCAGGGGACTAATTTTACACAACACACTCTTAATCCCTGTATAATACACCCTAGGTCTTACCAGCTCTAAAAAATGTCATTCATGAGGGCAGGAGGCTTTGTTTTTTTGTTTTGTTTTGTTTTTGTCTTTTTGAGATAGGGTCTCATTATGCAGTTCAAGCTGGCCTTGAGCTCCCTTTTGTAGCCCAGCGTGGTCTCAAACTCACACTGATCCTCCTGCCTCAGCCTCCCAAGTGCTGGGATTATAGGCATGAACCACCATGCCTGGCTGGCTTTGTTGTGATATTTATAAAAAAGCTATTACAGCCGGGCGTGGTGGCACACGCCTGTAATCCCAGCACTCGGGAGGCTGAGGCAGGAGGATCGGTGCGAGTTCAAGACCAGCCTGGGCTACAAAAGTGAGCTCAAGGCTAACCTCAACTGCATAGTGAGACGCTGTTTCAAAAATAAAATAAAATAAAATAAAATTTTTTAAAAAAGCTATTACACCTGCCTTACCAAATAGTAATTTTGGGTGAAAGTAGCCTAATATAATTGTTGCATCTTTTATTTGTATATTTAGGCCAGCTCAGCCTACCTTGTGGCTAGGGCTGGCATGGCATGTGGTGCTCGGGGTTGGACTGAGGGCCCCTGAGCCTGCCTAATCTTGCCTGAGCAGGCACTTTAGACCACTGAGCTATCTTGCCAAGCCTGCATCTTTAATTTAAACAAATTTTGGGGCTGCTCTTTTAAAAAGTTGTCTTGATTAGTTTTTCTTTCTTTTTTTTTTTTTTCTTATGCAGGAAAATGCTATAGATGGAAAAAATAAATGAAGCATCTCAATGACTACAGAGCAAATGGGGTGGAGTAAGAAAGGCAGGCAATGCCATTCAGAGCGTTGGGGCTGGGATGAGCAGGGCGTTGCTCTTTACCTCCTTAGGCTATCTCCTTCCTGGATCCAGGGCTACTCAGGAAAATGGATAAAGAACAATGGTTTTTTTGAGAAAATTTGATCTTTAATTTCATTATATTTAAATAGGCAGAAAGAGCAGATTAAATACAAAATCCAAAAACTATTTTCATTTTTTCTCATTAAACAAATTTCAATAAAAACTCCTGTTTTCCCAGCTATATCAAAACATACTCTGTAATTACTGTATCAAAAAGACCAATAACTTGAATATATCTTTCAAATGGAGTAAGAAAATAGAGTGATTTTAAAATTAGATTATGAGGGCTGGCCAACTAGCCCAGTGGACTAAAACACCTGCTTAGGCAAAGCTCAGAAGCTAGGGTTCAATCCTTGGCATGATGTGCTGGCCCTGGCCTCAGGGTGCACTGAGACTGTGATTGAGACTGGGTGTGGTGATGTGTGCCTGTAATCCTAGGACGTGGGAAGCTGAAAACAGGAGATTCACGATGTAGTAAGACCCTGTAGGCCCTATACTAAATACATTAAATATAGATAAATGAAATAAAATTAGATTATTACATAAGAAATTTTGTTTTTTATTATTTCTGTACTCCCTGGCTTTGGACACGGTCTGACTGTGTAGTATGGCCAGCCTTAAACTCTGTTATGTAGCCCTGGCTGTGCTGGAACTCATGAAGATCCTACTTTCTCAGTCTCTTCTGGGATTAGAGTAGTGCACTACCACACCTGGCTGCACAAATAATATAAATAGTAGCAAAGTTTCATTGGCTTTTGTGGAGCATGCTAACCTGCAACAAAGAAGATATCTTTTCCTTTTTTTTCCTTCTCGCTAGCCCTACTGTAGATCAATGAATAGTTGTGTATATGCTTGGGTTGCTCTCTGATATATCTAATTCTCAACATGTTTCAGCATTTAGAGATAGGATCGTCCAAATGTTTCTTGGCATCTATGCGGCAAGTAAAAACTTTCTGCCTCAACTTTATGAACACAGGAGACAAAAAGTTGAAGAGGGATAGTAACACACACACACACACACACACACACACACACACACACACACTCAGTGATAAAGTTCACTCCAGAGAAGAATAGAAACAGTGGTTACCCTTTGGGTCAGGCAGGTCAGAGTAGAAGAGGTGAGGGCCTGAGGACTGCAGCGCATGGCAACACTCTGAGTAGGTGTTGATGTATTTTTAACTGTAGGGGCTGGGGGAAGCAGGCTAAGTTACTTCATTTGGAACTGAAAACTCACCCTGGCAGGTGTTTTACTGCATTAAACATATGGGCCTCAAAATGTCGATGACACCCCTACTGCTTTCATTTTTTAAGTCAGCCTATTAATAACACCTGACAGCTGGGTCAAAAGCATATGCTATTTAGCCTTATTGTGACATTTTGGCTCGTTGGGATACCAACAGTGATTATTCAACCTTGAGAGTTGTGATCTGGTGTCTTTTTAAATTATGATTGCTCAACAGAGTAAAGCAACCTATAAATTCCAGCCAGAAAACTTTAAAAGGTTGTTTATAAAGTGTAACTGAACTGACAAGCCCAAATAGTCAGATCCTTTTATGTGCGAAACAAAATTAGTCTTTAGAATAGATGGAATGGATGGATCTATAATGTTATATTTGAAGAATTTCTGATGTGGAATGATTTTTAATATAAATACCCTCAAGAAAAGCATACACTTACCATTGTCAACTGTTATTTCATAATTGAAAATTTGGCTTTGGTATAGTATAAGGTGGAGAAGATGCCAAGAAAGAGACTTGTAGGAAAAGTGACACTAGAAAGAGAATGGTTGGTAACAATAATAAAATGTTTTCTTTTAATACAAATATTTACTTTAAAGATAGTACAATAATTGACATTACATTAGAAGCAGCACACATCTAAAAGACTAGAATGACAGGCATTCCAAGCTTGGTTATATTCTTATTTACACGTTACTACTCTGAGTGTCAAAAAGGTGTTGGAGATTCTTAGGACTACTGTCTAATTCATCCTGTGTGTGTAAGTACATGGTTGTGTCCCTGCCATGTTTCCTAATTTTTCTGTTTGGTATCTCTTCATTGTTTAATCTTTAAGTTCTTGATTTCCATTGAGCTGTGTTATGCCTTTCTATTTTTATTTTTCCTTTTGTGTTTTTACACTAGGGACACTATGTATACAACTACTTTCTCTTAGTTCAGTGAGAAGAAATATTTGTACCAATAGTGTTTAGAAAAGTTATTATGTCTGCATATTGTACTCAGAACAACTATCACAATGACAACAGCGTGCATTACATTAATTATTGTGGCTGTCCTACTAACATTTTATGAAACTGTCTCATTGTTATTTCTTATTAATAGTAATAAAGAATGAAAAAATAATTTTAAAAATGTAACACCTAGGCTCACGTGACAACTGCCCTTTGTATTCCACATTCTTGGATCCATTAACTCCCCACAAGTGTATAATAGTTACTAAATGCTAAATGTGTAGATGCATTACTAAGAATTAGGGTCGCCTTGAGAATCAAGCACCTTGTTATAGAAATAAGAAGAAGGTAAAAGTCTCCATCCATCTGTAAGCATTGATCTTGAAGTGGGAACACTCAGAAAAAAAGACAAATAGAAGCAGTTGGTGTGTGAGTGTGAATGCATTCCTCCATTCATGGAGAGAAAACATGAAGCTATCTGTAGGATTTCATAAATCCAAGCAAACTCAAAATCCCTTAAAGGCAACAAACTTAAAAAAGGAAAGAAAGAAAGAAAGAAAGAAAGAAAGAAAGAAAGAAAGAAAGAAAGAAAGAAAGAAAGAAAAAGAAAGAAAACCACTTAAGTCCTATTCAATAAGTTATTTCCTGCTCTTTTTCTCTCAGTATCCTTGAAGTAAACCTACATTATTTCATAGTGAGGGCTGAGTGGTCAAAAAAGTACAGAGAGTGTTGATTCTGGGTCAAATACTTATTATTGTAATACGAGTTCCTATTATAGGAATAAGAGCATTCAAATTTGCATTTTATAATGATGTTTTAATACATCATTAAAAGGTTAGAAAGCCTGCCAGGATATGTCCTAAAAGCCTTTCTGGAATGACATTTAAGGACTGCAAGATCTCACCCCTTTCTCTCTCTCTGTCTCTCTCTGCCTCTCTCTATCTGGAAGATGATGGCTGAATTGAGTTCCTGAGCAAGTATGCAAGCACTGCATCAGTAGCTCTCAATCAGGGGGAAACAATGGTGGAAGTTATTTCTTTCAATTGACTGGGTCTATTTCACCTGTTAGGCAAATCCTAAAGATAGTGAACATCTCTCCAGCAGTGCCTGGCCCAAAGTTAAAAGTCCATTCACATGACACAGTGAGTGGATGTTGGCTACATTTCTACAGTGATTTATAAGCCACAATAAGTGATGATACCCAACACATACATTCCCATTAAAAATTTTTAGTTCAACATCTAACCAAAGAAAGTTTTACTAACATTATGATGGTGAAGGCAATCGTTGTTAAAATGTGTGATTTGCTCTAACCTCTGTATGCTACTAACTGCAGTATACAGATACAATACTGGTTTAATCTTGATCTTGAAATGGGAACACTCAGAAAAAAAAAAAAATAGGAGTAGTTGGTGAGTGAGTGTGAATACATTTCTCCATTCCTGGAGAAGTAACCTGAAATTATCTGCAGGATTTCATAAATCCAAGTAAACTCAAAATCTCAATAAAGGTAACAAAGTTGAAGAAAGAGAGAGAGAGAGAGAGAGAGAGAGAGAGAGAGAGAGAGAGAGAGAGAGAGAGAGAACCACTTAGGTCCTATTCATTTCAAGTGATAAATAAAAAGAAAATGATCCACATCTTTAAAAACAAACAAACAAAATGCTATTTGCCAAACATTTTAATAGTGGTCCTCACCAGTATTTATTGTTTTTTTGTGTTTGCTTTAGATACTTAGTTGTGTGATTTGTCAGTCAAGAAACTTTTTTTTTTGCTAAGAATTGCAGTAAAACAGACTGACAGGGAATGAATTTTGCATAGAAATGTGCTCCTCTTAGTAGGGTTTGAGTGTTCAGTGGAAAAATATGCCCTCTTAAAGCTGGAGTCGTCCCTGGGAAACGCAGAATCTGAAATGCCATGTAACATTAATAGCAACAATTTATTTCCCTTCTGGCAATTGAATAGAGAAAATATACCCCATTTCTGGCCAAAACCGAAAAAGAAAAAAGAAAAAAAAAAGCTGAACAATAATTCTTTACTCTTTGATTTTTCAGTTACCCATTCCATTTATATTTTAATGTTAGGAAATCTGAACCTAGGATAATATTGAGAAAGATTTTAGGCACTTCAATTACTTCTCTAACATTTAAAAGGCATAGAAGCTTTCTTACTCCTCATTACAAGAATGGCTGAGATAGCATGACATTTCCTAGAGTAAATATTTAAAAATGAAATGCTAATGTGAGCACACACACACACACACACACACACACACACACACACACACACACACACATTTAATATAATTACTGCTTTAAAGAAAAATGCACAGGAAGGAAAGTTAAGATGGGCCAGGGATCCTGCGGGGACCTCAGAGTCCTCTTTGTCCCATGACAGCTCTGTGCTGTGTGTCAGGGTCTCCTCCAAGAGGAGAGGATGAGCTGCCGCAGTGTCTCTGTCACTGCAATGATAAATGTGAGACCTGTCAGGGTAGTAACTGTCAATGTTCTGTGCTTGGAGATTCAAACATCCGCACGTGCCTGCTTTTCTTTCCTCCTGTTGTGGTGCCGTACAGGCTTCTGGGTAAGAAGCAGGTCCTCTAATGGGTACTGTTCATTATCTGGAGAACGTACTGTGCCGCGTCTTTCTCACATCCTTGGTACACTAGCTCACTAAAACATCACATGTGCACATGACTTCATGATATGGCCCTGCAACCAGGACACCCTCCGCGCTCATCTCTTGTCCCACCACAGCCTCTCTACCTTCCACCTCAGGTTCTCTCTCAGCTTAGCAAATCCACCTGCTTCAGGGAAGGAGAATTATTTTGTGAAAAGAGCACAGAGTACAATACTGGTCATTTCACGTTACTGGAATTCACAGAATCTAAAGTTTTCAAAGTAACATTCAAAAAGGCATTAAAATGTTAGATTTTGTGTTCTTGACCACAAGCAATATTTTTAGAAGGAACACGAAGCCTATATTGAATTCTGAGCCTATATTCAATCCAAAAGAGGCACAACATAGGGAAAGGGCAGAAAGGCTCCACACAAGTACAAGCACGGAACACTTTATTCAAGCCATGCCCCATTTCCTGGAGCACCAGAACAGACCTGACGTGTGAGGTGTGCCCTGCCCGCCCTCGCTCCTTCCTGCACCGTTATATCCCACCACGAGGTGAACTTCCACTCAGGCTTCTCCCGTCAGCAGCTGCTGACACAGTAGACGAAATTCTTAGTTTTTCTAAAACATACTTCTATGGCAAATAAAGTGGCAAATTAAATATAAAGGTTCACATTTTTGTTATTAAATGAATATAAAATGTAAAAACATTTATCTCACTATCAGATGCAAAACCGATGTCCCATGAATTAATAAACTTTAGTTGTTGACATCATCACCCTCAAGCCAGTACCTTGGTCTGGGCTCCCACAACACAGCCGCGATGCACCTCCTTCAGTTTTTTTATCTTATGTTCCATTTCTTTCTCCTCACCTTCTGCCTCGTGTTTCTTCTCTGATCCCTATCTTACCCTATTTCATTCCTATGTCAACTCTTGCTTAGCTATTTCTTCCCAGCAGTCTCTCTGATTCCTTTCAGCAAACCAGATTATCTGACTGATACTGATTTTCTTCACAGTGAGAAATCTTAGCGTGTTTCCTTATTTTATGTTTTTGCTTCTATTTCACATTAAACTTCATGAAATTAAGAGCTTTATGTTACTATTTTCTTCTTGGTACCTGGAATGCTGCTTAATCCCATAGAAAGACGCCTACAAATATATGTGAAATTTAATATTAATAGGCATATAAATACTATTAATTCCAAGCAAACTTTTGGTCATTTTCAAGAAACTTCACTAATTAAAAACTGTGATAATCACAGTATCTTTCATTCTTCATTGGGAATATTTCTATGAATACTATTAAGGTATTTTACCTTCATGTATACTATCAGTATCTGACTCAAATACTTTATTTTTAAACCTTCCCATTATCTTGAATTCCTATTGGTACATACCCTCCCACTGGAAATTTCTATTATTCCTTCATTCTTTGATTTAAAAAGTTTCAGAAATAATCGCAATGAAATTTAAATTCACACCAGGGTATTATCAAAAAGACAAAAGATAATAAGTTATAGTCAGAAATTTTTGGTAGAATTACAAATTATTCTAGTTATTGTAGAACATGGGATAGAGATTATTAAAAAATATTAAAAATAGAACTACCTTTGACCCAAAACGCTCACTACTAGTTGTGTGTGTGTTCAAAGGAAATGAAATCATGTGAAAGAAACTTTTTTTGGTATCTTTTTAGGGAAGGGTCTACAGGGTGTTCAGGGTCTCATTGCTAGATTGGACTCCACCTGTTTACAGCCTCCCAAAAGTTGGGAGGCTGTAATAGTCTCAGTTGCTATCTCTGCATGCCCTGGGGGTTAGGGCTGGCACAGCAGGCCTGGAGATAGAACCCCCAGCCTCTGCCCCTGCCTACAGTTGTTTTAATCCACTGAGCTATTTGACTGGCCCTCAAAGAAACTTTTGAACTCCTGTACTTATTCCAATACTACTCACAGTAGCAGAGATAAATTAAGTACACATCAAATGCTATATGGATAAAATTACACAGTACACATAAATCATAATATGGTACTCATCCATGAAAAGATCAAAACCCCAACATTTATGGCTATATGTATGAGACTAGAAGCAATCATGTGACCCTATGGATATGTGGAGTCTAAAAACAGTGAATTTGTAGCAGGTGAAACTGGAATGCTGCTTACTGGATCATGGGAATACTAGGAGGGAGACAAGCATAGCAAGAGATCAAGTAATGGTCCTCAGCGGTACTAGCTGTGCTAGGAAAAGAAGTGGAATAATATTGCACAGCTGACTGATGCAGATAATGACTGGAATCATTTTTACAAACAAGAAGAAAGGATTTTGTTTTTGTTGTGTTTCATTTTTGAAGGTGCTAATAAAAGAACCCAAGACTTATACACTAAGCAACATTACCAGTATTCTTTTTTTCTTTAAAAATTTTTGAGACAGGCTTTTACTAATTCCCTTACTTTCTGAGGCCAGAGTTTTTTTGCCTCAGCTTTTCAGAGTGCTAAGGTTATAGGCATGCATGGCTACTAGGAAAAAATAGAGTTTGGGTGTTTTCACTATAAATACATAGATGAGACATGTTTTCACCTTGATTAAAACCTTATATGACATATGCATGTACCTTATACCTTATGAGTACATGTATAATGAACTTTGTAAACATATACAATGTCTACATGACACTTTATTATACTTTCAGTTATTTGAACAACTTTGGCACATAGTATATACTCTAGAAATACTCTAGAAATTGCCTGAAGGCAACAGAGGAGGAAAGGGATGCGTGTCAGGCTCGAAGACACAGGAGCATCATGGTCTCTAAGGTGACACTTGAGCTAGAGGGTGAGGTGAGGAGCTGGGACTGAGCTGCCTGGGCTGAGCACTGGTTGAAGTCAGATCGAGGTAGATATTGAATGGCATGCTGAAGAGGCGTTGATAACTCTTGAGAAATGATGCACACTGCAGGATTTCCAGAGGGTGAGCAGTAAGGCCGGGGTGCACTGCAGGGGCGTCCAGGAGGGCTGTCTCTGGCAGCCTGTGGAATCCCTTGGATGTCATCACTGATGATGGACAGACTCAGATGGGGATGATGCAAAGACAGCTCAGAAAGGCATCCACGGGTTGGGGATGGAGAATGCAGCGTGATTAGGGCCCCCGGAGGGGCTAGACATGAGGGAGCCTGAGAGTCAGGCTGCCCAGCGTTCAAATGAAAGCCTGTGGCAGGAAGCCAAGGTCATATAGCTTGAAATGTCTTAGGAAGTAGAAGTTCTGTGTACTGCTGACAACCAGCAACACTCCACCCTTGCCTGTGGTGAGAGACAACCAAGAAGTATCTACTTCCACGCTTTCCTCTGTCGCTCTTCTCTTCTTCCTAGGAATCAGCCTCCCACAACTGACAGTCCTCAGCCTTTGCCTTAGGTACTCTATTTGGAGAACCTCCCCTTGCCATCTATTTCAAAGTAGCATCCTGCATAGCCCAACTTTGCTCTGCATCCTTTGTAATCATTTCTTTGTACAGAAGGGAATGATATCAGGTATAAGTATTTACTTAATTGCTTATTACTCATCTTCACTTTATCAAAAACTCTGTGTTTACATGGGTCCTTATTTACTTTGCTTGTTCTTATACTTTTGGTTATTTGAACAACTTTGAAACATAGTAGATACTCTAGAAATACTTTTTGGATCACCTTTGCTGGTAATTTCTAATGGCCAAGAAAAACAGAATTCTGAAAGATATTTGAACAAAAAAAGATCCTGAAATACCCTGGAGACAACATCTACTGGGTTTTAAGAATGACTGAATGGGATTTGGTCCTTCAAAGAGGCTGCGCAGAGGTTGTCAGGATACTAGAGGAGTTTAAGGTGAGATATTCCATGAGTTTAAGAAAACCTAAGTTTGCTCTGGTTCAGGCTACCACAGCATCTGCAAAATGTCACTAATAAGAAAGCAAAGCCAAATGTGAGGGAGCTACTGTGATTTCTCATTACTATTGTATGTTACCTTACTGCGCACCTCTACTCCAACACAGAAAAGCACATAACTCTTGCCAAATACTTACTACTAGACTCTAAATATCTGGCATAAGGTAATAAGGGAAAAGTATTACTCTGAAATTATTCAGATTCGTATTTTAGGAATGTAAAAGTGGGAGATGATTTAAAGTACTTTTAGTCTACACTGTCCCAGAATAAAACTATTGGTGGTAAGAATAATCTTCAAGTTATGGAGTTCCCTCAACCCAACCTGTTCAGTTACTGAATGGGATTTGATATTTTTGATATTTTTCATGCCCAAAGAAGGAAAATATGACATTTGTCCTTCTGTAGTCTTTCTGTAGATTTATGTCTCATTTCTATGTTGGCTTTCTTTGTCCCTTGGCCTGTGGTTGCTCAGTTATTTACTTGAATTCTTATCATTGCTCTTCTTGAGGTTATAATTGCACTAGTTGATATAGTTAACGTTCCTATGCTAATTCCATCCATAAACACAATGAGGAATACATCCACTTGTTCTATAATGAGTACTTTCTGTATTCTAAATTGGTTGTATTTATTAACTTATTAGAACAGAGAAGATGAGTCTTATTATTAGCAGTGTGCTATCTGGAAAATCTTAGCTACTGGGGTGTATTTAATGGTGGCATGCAAGTGTGCCCTTTCTTGAAATTACAAACACTTAGCTCTTAGTTTCAAAGTGTACTGACATTTTTTATCAGGTTCTCACTGCCTTGTATGAGCTTTTCTGAATTGCAAATTTACAGAGGGCAAGAATGGATATCTTTTTTAACTCAGTATTTTTTAAAGAAATGGACCTCCTGCCATCCCTCTTGGCACCAAATAAATATTAATTTATGAAGAGTATAAATTGGGAGCTGATGATCTTCATTAATCAATGGAGAAATGATGATGAAATTATAACTGCAGTTCAGGGATGGCAGTTAGTTATAACACTCAGTGAATCACTAAATGTTATATTTTCAAAATTTCAGTACCATCAACTAATAGGAATTTATGTACATGTAGATATGGGAGTAATGCTAAGAAAATGAAGGGTGAGATGAGAGGTTGCTCAGTTGCAGAGGTTATAATGTTTGCTCTTAGGAAGATCCAGTAATTGACTCTTCCGAGCTCAGTTCTTTTGTTTTATTACTCCTCTGACACCTTGTGTACCCGTGCAGCAGCTAGTGGCACTGCATTTTTCTTTATTGGAAAGATCTTAAACATTCACTTCATTAACAGGACTAAGATAAAATTTAAATTAAAATATTAAAGTGATAATGGTCCTAAGTTTTGGCTTCTGAAAAAAAAATATTTCCCTTTATCCATTCTCATTTATGGCGTGATGGTTTGATATTTATTTTTCCTTAGATCTGAGGAAGATTTTAAAAGTGCCTCAGTATCATTTCTGTTAAAACCAGTTCTATTATACATTCTCAATAAAATATGTTTCTGCTATTGAATAGTTTCAAAGAAGACAAGAGTCTTAGTCTCTTAAGAGACTTCAAAATGTTTTGAAAATCTGCTATATAAGATTTTCACTGTGTTAAAAACAATACTTTTAAAAATTGTATTATGTCAAGGCAAAAACCATTTTGCAACATAGTAGCTTCCTTTGGAAAAGCTTTAAATACTGATTTTTTTTGAAATTTAAGTAGAAGAAAAGTGTGTGCCCTGGAGGAGACCTGGTGACAAGCAGTGATAGAACATGAGGACACCTGAGTTATTTATCCCTAATTCAACTTGACTTTGCAGTAGTGAGACAAGTTATTTCCTCCAAATAATAATTCTTGGGTCATTTCCAATATCAGAATATGAGTTAGGCATGAAGTGCACTGTAGATATATAAAGTTAAAAAAATCAATATTCCTTATCGTGTTCCAAGACTCCAAATTTAAAGCCACAAGAGGAAAGAGACAGTAAATTTTTTAAGAAGTTAAATTGTGAACCTTAAAACCAATTCAGTTATTACTCATATTTTTTATTTTTTCAGCATCTTGGTGCCAACCTGCTCTGGAGGACCAAAATCAAGAGAAGTAATCACAAGAAGAAATAAAAATTTAGATATTTAAGAAATGTCTCAAACACACTTGAGAGTTTTGCACAAATTAGCAGAAAGACTGAGTATAGAATCTACTGAAGAGGCAGAAAAAGACATCACATATAACAGTTATCAGAAAGTATCTGAAAAATATACAATGAAATGGTTAAAATCATGTGTAGGGGCTCTAGACAAGTCATTTGATATAATGAATATACTTCAGAATTTTAAAATTTTAGAAATCCCTTGATATGTACAATGTGATACAAGGGAGTCCTGAAGTGAGAGTGGAGTGTGGTGATATACCTATGCCCCAGAGAGACCTCCAAAACATTATTCTAAATGAAAGAAGCCAGACACGGGGGTCTTAGGTTATAGGACTGCATTTATGTGAACTAACTAGCACAAGTCACATTATAGTAACTCGATGCATACTGATGGTTTTTAGAGACTGAAGCAGATAGGACGGTGCAATGAATGCAGTTTCATTTTGAGTTATGAGAATATTTTGGTATTTGATAGAAAGAGTGGTTGCATAATACTATGAATTCATTATAGACTAAAACACAGAGTTGTTCAACTGAAAATGAATAATTTTATATTACATAAATGTCACTGCAAATTAAGAAAAGGATTGAATTAAATATTCAGTCTTTTACAAGCTTGGCCCCAGATTTAGCCTGAGTTTTAGGCTGAGTTTCACTATGTAACCTTTGTTGCTTGATGCTAAAACTGGATATTAGCATTTCGTTCTTGCTTGGTAATCAACATATCCAACTTACATAGAAAGATGTCTTTTATCTTAACTAAAGTTAATGGTGGCAAGCTACAATCCTAATTGAATATATCTTACACTTCTTCACCCTTACATATAGAAACAAAATAAAATGAATAACTCTACAGAGCCAAAAACAGCAGTGAAAAAGTGTACACGTAAGTAGCAACTCTCACTTGGAACTCAGAAATGAGGTAGAAGAGAGCAAGAGGTCAGTGATATGGGGCACAAAGGAAATTCTTCCAACTAACAGAAAAAAAACAAAATGGGGATTTTGGCAGTGGTAGGAAGCAAGCTAATACCATGCTAGAAGTGAGATTTCCCTTCTAGTACAATTGAGTTCTTAGGAAATATGTATTCAGCTTTCATAATCTTCTGCCAATTTACTCTTGATTAACTTCTGTGGAGGACCAATTGAAAAGCTCCCCTTGAAAGAAGAGTGACTGTCGCCATTCTGACTGAGCCTGACCCTGATTCCTCATGTTGAAATGTACGGAGCTCACTAGGACTTCTCATTATCCTTTCTTTCCTTCTTTCTTTCTTTCTTTCTTTCTTTCTTTCTTTCTTTCTTTCTTTCTTTCTTTCGTAACCAGGACTCCTTTTTTAAAAACTTTATTTATTTATGTTATAGCCACTTCAGCCTGCCCTGGGGGTGGGGCTGGCACAGCATGTAGTGCTGGGGATCAAACCGGTACCAGTCTCTGTGGCTGCCTACACCTGCCTAAGCAGGCACTTTAGACCGGTGAGCTATCTCACTGGCCCCATTATCCTGTTAATTGAACTTAAGCAGAGTGTATTTGCCTAGCCGAGGTGCTGGTGGTAAATTTGAAGGTGGCACGCATATTTCACTGATAATTCATGCCTGCTGCTCTTCAATATGAGTTGGGTCTAGACAGGACGAAGAGTCAATGCTCCACACTGTCAGCTGAGATCGAGCCTCAACATAGAGGCTAACTAGGGCTTGAAACAGTGCACATGAGAGCTAAAGCATCAGACCCACCAAATATTAGATACTATCTCAATAACATAATATAAATTACTTCCTTTGTATATCCTCTCTGAATATGGTGGAGGTGAATGCTGGCCAACTACCTAGCCCAGCTCACAGTGTTCACCTTCTTCCCACAATTCCCTTTCTCAAGCCATTCCCCTTTCTCCACTGAATAAAACCTGAATCATTCTCTTGGTTCTGTGGATTGCATTGGGAGTGGTAGACTGGAATTAACTTCGTGGAATTCCAATAATGTGTTTTTAGGATTATAAGTTTAGACTTCTTAGGCTGAGACAAGAACCAGGAAGTGACTCTGGCAAACTTTGTTTTGTTTGAATTTCAAATTTGAAATTTATTGGTATATATTCATAGTGCATATTTTCCTAGAATTTTTATTGTACGGAAAACAGGAAAAATTATACGATGAGTAGTCATGTGCCTCAAATCCTTGTTGTTAAATCTTAACATTTTATTGTATTTCTTTCATAATGATAACAATTAAACAGAAGAAAAATGCTCTTGGTTTCTTTGTGTGAAAATCACTGACCGCAATCCCTCATCTCCTCCAGCGGTGAGTACTCTCCTCCATTTCATGTTATGATCCCAACACATTTTAGTAGTTTTACTGGCCTGCATTTATGTCTCTAATATAACTGTCTCAGTTCCTTTTCTCACTGCTGATACAAAATACATGACACTCACAAGTGAAAGGAGGAAAATTTTATTTCAGGTCACAGTGTTTAAAGTTTTCCATCCACAGTCAGCTGAGTGCAGATCAGGGAGGCATGGCAGAAGAGCAGTGCAGAGGAACAAGAGCTCAGGGATTGAAAGGCAGGAGGCATCGAGCACCGATCATCAAGTCCAACCAGTCCTTTGGTCATAGCACTAACAACTACGTTAACTCCAATCAGTGAACTGATTTAGCACCACACTTCCCCAGTCTCATTATCCCACACCCCCGATCCCACCAGCTCTGAAAAGCTCCACCTATGAACTCATGAGGCTTCTGGAGAACAATTAGATGCAAATCATAGCAAGAAACTGTAGTTCATTTGCTTTCTTTAAACTTGGAAGCAGGTACCTAGTTGTATAGCATCACCATGATTTGTCCATGTAGGTCTTTCACTTGTGTTTCTAATTTCTGTATTTATTTATGAAATTATTAATTCATACCTTTTTTATTTAGAGCATCGTTTCTCCAATGGTAATTCAATTTGGTGGACTTAATATATATTCTTCATCTTTAAGCAAACAGTTTTATGGAGTGAGTGAAACAGTCCACTTTTATCAGTTCTTTTTTCATTTTTCATTCAGAGTTTTCTCCTTTAGCATTTCTCACCCAATAGAGTCCAAAAAGTAACTTTGTAGAAAAACAATGGGAAATGGTAGTAGAATGCTTGAAATAAAAACCATAAAATAGCACAATTCAAGATTTGGGAAATTAGGTGTTTCTTTGTTATTAGCAAATATAATATCCAATGGCGGCATGTCTTAGTTACTTTTTACTCGTTGCTGGGACAAATACTTGAAGGAAGGAAAGGTTTATTTAGCTCACAGTTTGTGGAGGATTCAGTCCATACTTGGCTGGGTCCCAAACAGAGTGGCACAGGGCAGAAGGCAGCAGTTGATAGCAGCAGAAAATGGTAAAGAGAAAAGGGAAGGGCAGTAGCTATGGCTTTTAGCCAGCCTCTCTCTCCTCCTTATGTTGTAAACAAGATACTGTGGGGTCAGGGTGTAGAACTCACATGATATCCATGCCCTCTGTTTGCACAGGATGAGGATGTTTGCAAACTAAGAATTCTGGTTCTGTGCTGAGTCACTTAATTAAACTTCTAAACATCTTAAGTTGACCCAATGTATCAACCACTGTACTTTCTGAACTATTCCCTTTAACATTGAAGTAGTTGCATGAAATAGCCATCCTGGATATAAGAAAATGATATATAAGAAAGTTTCATTTCTACTTTTATGTGGGAAACCAGTTTCTCTCACATTCATCAATGCATTTTCTCTACTTTAATAAATACATCTCAAATTCAGCTGCTTTTCTTCTCCTCCATTAATTTCTGTGCATATTTTGCCATATAATAGTTCCTTTATACCTGTAATAGCAAAAATCCTTTCAAATTGCCAGTGGGCTGTCATCATTACTTTCCTTAAAGTCTTCTTTACTATTCTCTTTATAGTTTGAACAAAATCCGAAACCTTCAGGGACCTAGCCCACATCCTGACTCCTTTCATAATCTATTCTTTCCTTGTCATCCCTCTTGAGTCAAAGTTCTGAGCTCAGTCTACCCCCAGAGTTAGGGTACCTCTTGCGATTTTTCTAGAATCTTCTTCCTCTTGAAGCTTGCAAGGCTCCATTCTTCACATAATTTATGCTTCTGCTCACATTTCATCATGTCACAAAGACTGTTCTCCATTAAAAATAGCCTCCTCTTTCACCATCATTATCACTCCACATTGCTTATTTTGTTCATCAAGTACCATTAATGGACAATGTGATTCTATTTACTTATTTTAACTATTATCTAGACAAGGACAAGGGTTTATTCTCTTCTCTTACCCAACAACAGCATCTAGAACTGGGCTTGGAAAGTAGCAGCAAAGCAGCAACAGCGAATACGCATTGAAGTAATGAATGAGGCAACTGAGACTTCATTACTTTATTAGCATTCAGTGTAAGCAATATATTACAGAGAGATATCCTGGGAAGGAATTAATTAATTAAATAAACAACCATTTAATTTTGGTTTCAGGAATCAAACTTAGGACCTTACACTTGCTAGGCAGGTGCTGTGCTACTGAGCTGTATCCCTGGCCTTATCTTGGGAATTTAGACAAGTTTAGAATCTAAAATGTTGAACTATTATGGAAGGCAATACAAGAAGATGAAAGTAATGAAGAAAGTTAGAAGAAAAAAAAAATTAAAAAAAAAAAAAAAAAAGAAAGTTAGAAGAAATACCTTTGGCCAAGTTGAAAGTAAAATGAAGGTTTTTTTGTTTTTGTTTTTGTTTTTTTTTTTAATGTGCTTTTGGAGGATAAATAAAATAGCAGACTGGGAATGGTGGTGCACGCCTGTAATCCCAGCATTCGGGAGGCTGAGGCAGGAGGATCGATGTGAGTTCGAGACCAGCCTGGGCTACAAAAGTGAGCTCAAGGCCAGCCTGAACTGCATAGTGAGAACCTGTCTCAAAAAGACAAAAATAAAATAAAATAAAATATCAGAACAAAATTTGGTACAGAATTAACTAGAATTCAGCTAAAGTTGAGAGATGTTTAAATAATGAATTATTGGAAAAATAATTTTTAAGTAAGTTGTTTAAATAACCAAATTAATGATGAATATCAGATAACTTCATCTATCATTAAATTCTCATTGCTGATAACTATTATTTTAGTGAAGCCTAAGAAAACACAATACTAAGGTGAAGTTCATAAGGATATTTGGTCCATAGCAGCCAAAGTACTTTCATCCAAGGAGATTGTCTTTTACCCTGCTTTGAATATTAGCATGGCTTCTCCTAAAATGAATTGAGCAAGTCTAAAACATTCTGTCCTATTATTGTTTTTGTCTGTTGGCAATGATATTATGCAGAAGTAACTAAGATGATTTTATAAATCCTCTTATCCTGGATTTTTTTGTGGGATGGAATACTGCTACACTTTACTAACAATACAAAACATTTAAATGTATTACATAAAACCAAGGTGTGCTTACTATTTATAATCTGATAGTAGTAAAAACATGTTTGTGTGAAACATGTTTTGGTTTTAATAAGTAATAGTAACAAGTAAAATGACATTTAAAAGTGAATAGCTAAAAAGTTTTAGGATTTATTTTATAATTACAATTATTATGCCCCCAAACATATAAAAACACTTTTTCTTCCAAGGAGTTAATGTATGTACCAAGTAACCATTTTTATGAAATACCTGGGAGAAATCAGGCACTGTGTAAATCATCAATGTGTAACATAGAATTTCTGCTCTCAAGAAAACTGATATTCAATAAACTTGGATGTATGTTCATAAGTTATAGCAATTGTCACAAAGATTAAGTAAGGAAGCATTTAAACAAATGTTGCTATCAAATTGTTATAGCATACAGAAGATAACAGCATGGAGCTTTAGGGTTTGGTTATATGTGTCCACATCTCAGCTTTGCCCTTCAGGTTCCTGTCCTCAGCTCTCTAAGCTCCAATGACTGCTGTATAGACACATTAGAGACTGTGTTAATCTTTGTAAGTTACCTAAAACAGTACCTGGCATGTAGGTAGTGATCCATAAGGAAGCTTCACATAATATTCATGCAGTTTCCAATGCTTTAGAAGTGGAAATATACATTTGCTTTATACAGATCAGAAAACAGTGTTTCCTGGAATAACTAAGAGATTCTACCTGAGGAATATTAGCAGCGCTGCTTTAGTTGTACCAGGCTGATTTTCCATTTTTGTCCTAGTGAATGGAAGAACAACATAATCAAAAGAAATATTCTATGCTAAGACCACTTTACAACCTGTCATTAGGCATGACTATCCAGGTTTTACTGATTCAAGTATGCATTGCGCAGACAATCTATTTTAACCTCATACTATCATTATCCTCTAATAATAGACTCTACAAGACATTTTCAGAGGCCAGTAAAATGCAAACTCCTAAGAGAAAATTCGTGAATTTCCTTTGAAAATCTTCATTAGTTTTGTGAAACCTACCATTGACCGTAATGTTAATGGTGACTGTTCTGTTCACCAACATGTTTATAATTCATGTAGCAACTAATGGTTATAAAGCATCTGATGATGACAAGCAATTATAATAATTATAGACTTCCTTTTATGTGCAGAACTGCATTCAGGCTCTGTATTAATAAAATGGGGCTGTAATTTAAAGTAATATTTTTGCATTTTTATGCAGTTATAAATTGTACCTTCAATTCAAAAAAGTGCAAAAGATTATTGGGTTTCTCTTCAAGGTCCTGCCCTATCATATGTTTGATGTTTCAAGGAAAAATAATCCAAATAAGTCAAACATCAGGAGGAGGATAAGTTTGCACCTGCAGCCTTCACAGAGACAGCAATATCCAGGCAAAGGTGGGGTAGCCAGTACTGAGTGTGTTCCAGCCCACGTGGAGACTTCATCATTACTCAATGAATGTGATGTTTCCTATGTGTGTATAAATTAATGATTTCCCAGAAAAACGATAGGGAAATAGTACGTACACTTAGTAGTTTTAGAACCTTTGGTTCTACAAGTGCTAAAATAGCATGTTTGTATTTTGGCTTATGTTTTCATCTTTAACTGCAGAATCTTTCATCATACTTTTTGAGAAATTTCTTTTCAAACAAGCACTCAGCCTGTGGTCTAAAGGATCACATTCTCATTGTCTTCTAAGATTTCTCTTCCTAATTTATTCCAAAGATAGTTTTCTTAATATAAAAAGCGCCAGAAAGGCTTTTTAAATGTCTGGTCAGTAAAAAAAAAAAAAAAAAAAAAAAAAAAAAGTGCTTTCCACTTAGAGTCTCCATTTATAGAACAGCATCATTGAAAAAGTCCTGTTAGGAGGCAGGGCCAGGAAGCGGCGAGCGCGCTGGGGAGCGCAGCTGCGGGCGTGGGGTGGGCAGGAGCCTCAGTGACGGGCCAAGGGTGGCTGCGGCCGGCCAGAGTGGGCGACGAGACAAAGGCGAGGGTAGGGTCAGTTCTGAGTTGGTAGGTATTGGTGGATATTTTTAATGAAACCTAGAACTAAATGGAGAAATTGTTGGGGAACAACTTCTAATCAAGAGTGGCTACTTGCTGTAGGCCTGTGTCAGGACAACAGTTTTATACCTTCGTGCTGGTTTAGAAGGCTTGTGGCGAACCAAGAACAAGGAAAGAAGCAACTTGTCTCTTTGACTTTATAAGTTTGACTTCCGAGGTGGTGATAGAGAATTGCTACTTGGACTGGACATTCCTCTTGTCAAGGGTCACAGCTCGTGAAGCTTCCAGAAGTGAAATCGGAACCATCACTGGTGCTCATTTATATCTTGAACTGAAAGCATGAGCGAATTCTGGCTGCGTTTCAACTGCTGCATTGTGGAGCAGCCTCAGCCTAAAAGGCGGCGACGAATTGACCGCAGCAGGATTGGCGAACCAACAAACTTTATGCACAAGGCTCAGGTCGGCTCAGGAGAGCTGCTCAGCGGAGTGAACTCAGTGAGCTCCATCCAGAGCCAGATGCAGTCCAAGGGAGGCTACAGCGCGGGAATGGCGGCTGGCTCACAGGTCATTATGAATTTCGTTATTTCTTCTGACCACTAGTCTATCATTTTTCGCCTTGTGATTGCATTCTTTCAATTTTAGTTACAAAAGAAAAAGCGTGACAACACGTTGCCCACCCTTTGAAATGACGCCGGCAAGGCGGAGCCTTCCGTGCTGAGGATGCCGCCCTTGGCGCATGCGCATCGCCACAAATGGCGCAGTGGCTGGGCCTGTGGCGCCTGGACGTCCTCAGTGGGGCCTTACCTTAGCCTGCTGTGCTCTGTGAGTGCCAGCCCCGACCTCCAGCTCTCCCATTGTAAGCATGTCCTTTCTGCCTTAGGATTTCCCTGTCAAGCAGTGATCCGCCATTTGTCAACTTGGCACCACTTACTGTGTATCTTGGAAGGTATGGGACCCACAATCACAGTGGCCCTTTCTTTGTTTGAAACTTCAGTGGAGTAGATGTCTGCATGCTCTAGGAGCTGGGATGGTGGCCTGAGAGGCGAGCATTTCTCTTCTGATGACACTGCTGCTGTCTCCATGTCCCAACTCCCAGAGGGAGCTAACGTGAGCTTATTTCTAGCTATCTTAGCTTTTTGGTCTGTTTGACTAGATTTGCAATAAGAGAAAAGCTTGCATTCCTGAGGTCTTCCTTCTGTTGGAAATGCTCAGTGTATTTATTTTGAGAGCGAGGACCCGGCGCTGTGAGCAAGTGCAGCTGCATGTGCGTGGTGTGCTGCGGTCATCCTGTTCCCTTCCAGTGGTGGCCTCCTCCTGTGAGTCCTTCATTCATTCCTGTGTACTTGCTTGAATTTCACCGGGCTTCGTGTGTAATATTCTGGTGTCCAGCTCCCTCTGCCAACGGGGTGTCGAATTTGAGGCCTGTGCTCCTGGAGGCGGCAGACCTGCGCAGGCTTGGGCTTCTGAACTCCGTGCACGTGGGGCTGTGGATGTTATCAAAAGTAGCACACTGCCTGGCGGACTCGCTGCCTGTGGGAACGACCTAGGGCTGGCTTTGTATGGTATTGGTGAGGCTTTTGCTCAGGTTCAAAATGTTTTTCATAAACTATATTTCAAATATTGCTGTAAATGTTTGCCTCCATAATAAAGATCAGAGTCAGATTGAAGAAAAAAGAAAGAAAGAAAGAAAGAAAAAGTCGTGCTAGTTCCAGAAAACCGTCTTTGACAGTTTTGTACCCATCTTGGTCTCTTGTTTGGCCCTCTAATAAATACTATCACTTTGTGGAATTGAATGAGACATGTCTAGTATCATACTTCTGTCACTTTTCATAGGAAAATTTCTTTTTTTTCTCTTTTTGTTATATTTAAAAAGAAATAACAGTATTTGATACAATGTGTAATGTATATTGTTGTGCTTCTAGTAGCTATACAGAGCATAAGGTGTAGACAAGATAACTTTTCTAATCATTATTGGTACAAAAAATTTCTTCGCATTGAATTAAGAGAAAGTAGTCGTATAAATAATCCAATGTTCCATAATCACCATGCATTATTGGCAAAACTGGCAATGATGGAAGCTGTTGACTTAAGCCTTTTACAGCTCAGCATACTAATCTAGCTTTACATTTTATGCCTCATGGTTAAACTTTTCTGCTGGGTGGCTAAGGGCAAGTTAAAGCAAGACCTGTGTAACAAAACATGGAACCTTTGTATCTCCCAAGGTCAGTCAAATCCCCTCAGGATTTACTTTGGAACCATGTACAGTGCTTTGTAGAACTGTTGTCAGTGTTAGCCATCTGGATGAGTCACTGCCATTGCTTGACCAACTTGCTTTCTGTGAAAGGCCAGGAGTATGTTTTCTCTCTAGGTGACTCTCCTTAGGTACACTGTATGTCTTCAATCCTTTTCCTCTGTAGCCCCATGATCTCCTTGAACATAAAATTTGGGAAACTACTGAGCTATAGGCAGTTTCCCTTAGGTCCTGAGTCCTCACTGACCTTGAAGGGCTAGGGCCAAAATATCCTCATAGTGCTTCTTTTTCTCTAATTTTTTGTCTGTAAACTTATATTCTTAACCCTCCAGAAGAAAAGCTTCATGATACTATTACTCTATAACATAGGAACTTGAGCTTCATATCACCGCCTTTCTGAGTATCAAACATTTTAGACTTAACTTGGAATTGGTATTATCAATGAATCATTGATATACTAATAAATCTCTATAGAATGTGATAAAAGCAGTTACATATTTTTTACAAAGGAATTTAGAAATCTAAGCACATGTGAAATTGTAGCCTGTCAATCCTTCCATATTTTTCCTAGTCTCTTACTCTCATTTAATACAATGTTTTGTTTACTTGTAAACCAACCATTTACTTCAGAGAGAGTATAGCAGTAAATAAAATTATATTAGAATCAGCACACATATAAAAGACCAGAATGACAAGCATTCCACACATAGTTTTAGTGTTACACATTGCAAACCTCAGTGTGATAAATATTTGAACATTCTTAGGACCGTTATCTAATTTATCCTTTACATGGTTTAACTCCATTTTTCCTGTGTTTCCTACTTCCAGTCACTTCGTTGTTTAACCATTAATATCTTGATTTCCATTCAGCTGGAATGGAAATCCATTGAGTTCTTACACTAGGGAGACTAGACGATATTTACACATGTAGGTCTTATTTATTTCACTTATGAGTATATGTTCAAGATACATCCACTTATATACAAAGTCTTCTAGTTTATCATTCTTTATAGCTGAGTAATATTCCATTACATAAAAATACTATATCTTTTTCAACCATTTTTTGGAAGATGGCCATTTTGGTTGTTTCCAAGATTTGGCTATTACAAATTGTGCTACTATAAACACAGCTGCACAGATATCAGTATGATATGGTGTTTTCAACTCTTCTGGGAAAATTCCCAGAAGGAGGATAGCTGGACTGAATGGGATTTCCAGTTCTGGGTTTTGAAGGATTCTCCACACCACTTTCCATAATGGTTACACCAGTCTGCATTCCCACCAGCAGTGGAGAAGGGTTCCTTTTCCCCCTCGGCCTCCCCAACATTATTTGTTGTTTGATTTCTTTGTGATAGTCATTGTTTCTGGAGTGAGATGGTATCTATATGTTGTTTTAATTTGTATTTCATGAATAGCTAGTGATATGGAGCATTTCTTCATGTACTTATAGGCTTGTTGAATTTCTTTCTCTGAGAAGTGTGTGTTCATGTCAGATACCCATTTCTGGACTGAGTCTTTGAATTTTGGGACCCTAATGTTTTTAGTAATTGATAAATTCTAGATAGAAGACCTTCTTCTAAATCCTTATTAGTCAATATCATTTCAAAATTTGTGAGTCATTTCTTCACTCTGTTCGTATCTTCAACAAAGGAGCCAAACATATTTACTGGGAGAAAGATAGCCTTTGTAACAAATTGTAGTGGAAAAACTGGCTCTCTACGTGCTGAAAACTAAAATTTGACGAAGTCTATCACCATGCGCTAAACTAAAGTAAAAAATGGATTAAAGACCTAAATGTTATAAGAGATACATTAAATCTCCTGGAAGAAAGAGTGGAAGAAAATCTTGAAAACATAGGGGTAGGCAAAGAGTTTATGGACAAATATCAAGATGCGCATTTAACACTTGAAAGAATCAACAACTGGAACATCATCTGGCTGAGAAGTTTTTGGTCATCGAAAGAAACTACTATAGGGAATTTTCAACCAATGAAATTTCTAAAGAACTCTGGTAGCCACATTGTAGCCATTTAATGAGTTCCACAAAGAGGAAGCAGGGAGGTAGTTGGAAGGTACTAAGGAGTCAATGACACAGTTGCTCTTCCATTCACTGAAGAGGCTTAGACAATTTAGGGAGGCACCTCCATTCTTGGCAAAATTTATGACTATGAAATCTGCAGCTAAAATATAAATACATTCTTCATTATGTAAGTTTGGCTTTAAGCATATCCCCCTTCCTGGGTAAGGCATCATCTTTTTGATCAGAAAAGTCATTTTTCTGTGAGACATTTAATTAGAGCAGCCATTTTTCTCTGTACTCCAAGCTTGGCATTTCCTTGAAGGAGATGAAGCAATACTAAGGGTATTGATTTTATATGACTTATGAAGTTTTCCAGTAACCCCAAAGCCTGATATATTTTTGTTAATTTAACTTGAAGGGAAAAGACAGCCCATACTTTGGGAGCAAATCCATATTACGTTATGGTTCTGTTGAACCAAGATAGTTACCTGCATTTACAAAGTTCTATACTAGATTGTTTTAAGGTAGAGTAAAAATTACACAAAAAAGGAGAAGGTAAATCTCTATGATCCAATGGACTGAATACACTTAATTTCATACAGATTACATCTTTGTTATCTGACCTCATTCTACTCCCTGAAGGTTAATATCCACTAAAAATATAAACAAAAATATTTATTTTTTGTTTTCTTGAGACTAAGAAGACAATCTCTAAAGGGCACTTCAAATATTTTTCATATTTAAAAATTATGTTGAATCCTACCTTAATAACTGCCTACATTCAACAGATTTCCTTGGGTTTATTCCATTCTTAGTATATTGCTGGTTTTCCTGGATTACATTATACAACAAACACATTTCAGAAGAATTACTATTTTTTATATTTTTGTCCATAAAAATATGAAATTTTTTCATTAAGTAGAGCTATATATAAATATACACACTACTTTCAATTGTAATCACATATAGTGCACTTTCAGTTAGGAATAATTCTGAACTATGATTTCTATATGGATAATAAATTGTTTTTTCCATGATGATATATTGCTTGTCAACTTTAAAATATAATGGAGCCATTCACTGGGCCCAAGGGCTCCAAACTCCCTGCTCATCCCCCATCCTTGCTTTCTCAGTTCTTATATCTCTTCCACTTGCTTGTGACATTTCATCTACTTGGGCCTCTGGTGGTTCTCAAAGAGAGATGCATGCCCTCTTCTTGCTTTTGTATTTCCAATCATATATGTTGCCCCCAACATATACAACATATTCTCATGAGATTCCAATTGCTCTTTAATTGTCATTTACCCAGAGAGAACTTCTCTATCACCTCTGCTAAGGAAAAAGTCCCCTTGCTATTTTCTTACTATGCTGTAACCCTCTAGTGTATTACTTTCCTTCTTCACCAGAATGTTCAGTCTGTGTCTGGCGCCTGACCAGGTCTTCTCTGACACTGTTATCCTGCTCTGCTTCCTGGCCACCATAAACTGAACTAAGTAGCATGGTTTTACCACATGCTTGCACCATGATGTTCCTATGTCAGAGCCAGCCAACTTTGGACTGAGTCCTGTGAAACCATGAACCCCATTAAACCTCTCCTTAAGTTGTGGGTCAAGTACATCAATGATGAAAATCCACTGCACACACTGAATATAAGAACTGAGCAGTGACTCAAGTTTAAAGTACCCTGACACGGAAGCTCACTGGAAGATCACAAAGACCTTAGTCATTATGAAGAATCTGTAAGAGTACATAGCAATAGAGTGCCCAGCTGGTGGTCAAGGTAAATATATAGCCACTAGTTATCTCATAGATAGTTATCTCCGGTATTTTCTAAAGTCACAGAGGAACATGGAAGAGACAGGACATGGAGCGCTGGTGATTCTAGTAATTAGGTGAGTTTTGTGATCTGCAAGGGAGAACTGCAAAACTTCAGCTCAAAAATAGTTCAGCTCACTTGATTGCATGCAAAAGCCAAAAATCATCTTTTCTGTTATTAGAACCCAAGACCCTACTCATAACCAGATAAATAATCCCAAATCGCTTGTGCAAATGCCAACATCTGTCTTCAGGGAATTTCTTGAGTGTTCTCCATATCAAAATTTTAAATATCATCCAGAAAACATCTATGCACACCTCTTGTGTCTTCCAAAAATGATTGGAGGGAAAAGGATCTACAACAAAAGGGACCACAAAATAATAAAACAAAATCTATAAACAAGGAATTTGAAGAGACATAACAATGTCTTGGAAAACACAGTAGGGGAAACCCTCATCAAACTTCTGTCTTCAGCTGGGAAATAAGGCTGATCATCTTGATGTCTCCTGTGCCATTTTAAAGTCTCACCCACCCTTCTTAGCTTTACAAAAGCAATGCATAAAAAAGTGTGCCATTTAAAGGAATTAGAAAATTTTGTGATCATTTTATGATACTGTCCCTACAGAAAAAAAAAAAAAATTCTATTGTAATTCCAAAAGGCATTAGCACCTAATAGTGTGATATCAGAAATTCCACAGTGGTTACTGCCACTCCTCACCGTATTGTGTGGACTCCAGTCCTTTAAAATCCAGACATCGCATGTGCCATGATGTACTCAGCAAAAATATTCCCCATATTGAGAAGACTAAGCTCCTTAAGCCTTTAACAACTTTTTAGAAATGAATTTTATTAATTTATTTGTTGGATATAGGATCTCCCTACACAGTTGAGACTTTTAGTGATCCTCCCTTCTCAGCCTCTATAGTGCTAATATGCCAGCATGCCCCGTTTTGGGGCTGACCTAGCACACCCAGAGTTGTGGGCCCTCATGGCATGCAGTACCAAAGATAGAACTTGGGTCCTTGTGCTTGTCAGGCAAGTGCTTAGACTGCTGAGCTATTTCCTCAGCCCCACTGTTTTTTTTCTCTCTCTCTTCTCTCTCTGTCTTTGTCTCTCTGTCTCTCTGTCTCTCTTTCTGTCTCTCTCATCTCTATCTCTTCCTATAGTTAGATATTTAAGACAGAGTCTACAAGGTCTCACTACACAGATCAGACTCATAGTGATTCTCTTGTTTTCAGCCTCCAAAATGTTGGGATTACAGGTGCACACCACTATGCCCAGTCTCAATTGCTGTCTCAGCACACCCCAGGGGTGGGGTTGGCACAGTACATGGGGAGATCGAACTCTGGCTACTGCACTCTGCCTAAGCAAGCACTTGAGTCTGCTATCAGGCTTGCTTCTCTCTCTCTCTCTCTCTCTCTCTCTCTCTCTCTCTCTCTCTCTCTCTCTCTGTGTGTGTGTGTGTGTGTGTGTGTGTTTGTGTCTTTCTCTCCATGTCTCTTTGTCTTGTTGAGATAGAGTCTTGCTGTTTAGTTTAGGATGGCTTTGAACTCATTTTTATGCCACAGGCTGGTCTCAAACTCACACCAATCCTCCTGCATCAGCCTCCCAAGTTCTGGGATTAGAGGTGTGCACCACCACACCAGGCCCTTCTTTTTGCTTTTTTTTTTTTTAAAGAATAATTTTATTTATTTATATATTGGATACATGGTCTCACTACATAGCCCCCAATTTTTTGTTGTTGTTGTTTTTTTGGTTTATTTTTTTTTTGATCTTTTTGAGACAGGGTCTCACTATGCAGCTCAGGCTGGCATTGAGCTCACTTTTGTAGCCCAGGCTGGTCTCGAACCCACCCTGATCCTCCTGCCTCAGCCTCCCCACTGCTGGGATTACAGGCGTGCGCCACCACGCCCGGGTCCCAGTTATGATCATGGTTTTGTGCAAAGAAGAGGAAGTTCACAACAGACTCCTTATAAATGGATATAAAACAATAGATGATATGCAGAGTTAACATATGTAAAATTAATTGGAAGACAAACATTGTATACCATATAAACCTGGGGCCTGGAACTACCAGGAGAGTAAGTTATAGGTGCAGCCTTGAACTCTCAAAAAGGTTCAGCCCACTGTGGACCATGTTGTTTATCCAAGCGGTGCTTCCTCTACCTACATCACCAGGAATACATTTTAATGATTTTTCTACCACTGTATGACTCTAAAGTATAGATAGTCCCGAATAGGAATATCTAGTTGATCCTATTTCCATAGTTGTTCCCAAGAATAATAATGAAAAATATCTCAGAAGCTTTGATTTACTATTAGATAGTAGATCTTACCTGTCTCCAGTACACATTCATGTAGTCCTTTAGCTCAGATGAATGACAGAAAAGTAACACACTGGTCTGCAGATAAGACTAAAGGGAATGCATTCCTTTACAAGTAGGGAGGGACTTCATAGGATGTGCTTTGGTTGGGAGCTCACAGATCCTGCAGCCCTATCACTCCACAGCCCCACAAAGTACACTGTGTGGAACCATCAGAAACATGGGCTACCTAGAAATGGGGCTCAAGTTCATGGACTGAATGTATGACAAAGTCCACATAATTCTGGATTAATAAATGTAGTCAAGGGCCGACAGGATAGCTCAGTGGGCTATGCGCCTGCTTAGGAAAGTGTAGGGAGTGGGGTTCAATGCAGCACCACCCCCTAGGCCCATTGAGCAGGCTTCTGAGACTGGGCATGGTGGCACAGGCCTGCAATCCCAGCAATGAGGAGGCTGAGACCAGAGGATCACTACAAGTTCAAGCTTCTTAGTGCAGCCTTGTACCAAATAATAAATTAATAAATAAAGTAAAAAGTTACTCAAGACAATGTGCAGGGATGGAGAAAGGAAAGGAGGGTTTATGGGAAAAAGTGTGAGATGGAGGGAGGGAAAATAGAGAGATAGAGAGAAGGAATGAATATGAGACAAAATTATCATTACATTCTAAATTAAAGACAGAGATGAACTGAAATCCATCCATCCCTATTGGTAGTGTGTCCCTCTTAATTCTGGTATAGTGCCCTGAGTACAGGGTGACATTGTGAAGAAGAAGAAGGAAGCTAAATAAATACCCAGACAATCGTTACTATTCAGTTTTTGTTCGACCTTACATAAACCTATCTATCTATCTATCTATCTATCTATCTATCTATCTATCTGTCTGTCTGTCTGTCTGTCTGTCTGTCTGTCTGTCTGTCTGTCTGTCCGTCCGTCCATCCATCCATCCATCCATCTATCTATCTATCTATCTATCTATCTATCTATCTATCTATCTATCTATCTATCTATCTATCTATCCAACCATCCATCTATCCATCCATCCATCCATCCATCCATTCATCCATGTATTTATCTATCTATCTGAGCAATAGATCTGGTGGTAAACATGACAACCATTGTTAATTTGGCATTCTTGACTTGAAAATCTGTAACATATGCATTGTGTGTTATCCTGTTTCTGTCTTTGCCTCTGCTATTCGTTTTTGCTTTTGTTTATGCTCTTCAGAATAAATTAGAATAAAATAAAATAAAACAAAAATATCCAAGAGGCTCAACCCAGTGTCACTGTGGCTGAGCTCCCCATATTGCCCTCTTTCATTGGCAATGCATCAAGAAGAACACGTTGTCCCATTCACCACTCAAACTGCCTCTGGATTTATTCATACGTTGAGGTCTGTATCCAGCTCTGAGAAGACAGAAGGCAGGAAGTACACTTTAACACTCACTTCTTTAAGTTGCATTTTTCATCTCCACTGCTAGTACACTTTTAATGCAGATTTTATCAGTTTATTCCATTTACTGTGTGTGGTCAGTAACATTTTCAAGCTAATGTATGTATTTATTCATGCTAGGACATAGAAACACTGAATGTGTCTGGTAGAATCTGTACTTATTAGCTGAGAGCTCAGTCACATTCTTAGAATAATGTTGTCTATTAGCTCTTAAATTGAAAGTAGACTATTGTGTATAAGCAGTGTTTTTTAAAAACATTTT
>PVJA010013288.1:0-49912 GCA_004027025.1 Myocastor coypus | reverse complement strand
TTTTTTTTTTTTTTTTTTTTTTTTTCTTTGTGGTGTTAAGCATTGAAACCAAAGCCTTGAGAAGGCTAAGGATAAGCTCCACCCCTGAGCTTCATCACAGAGTCCTGATGCTTTTTAAGGCACCTTGGTGACTTTCTTTCCTTTTGAGTTTGCTTTCCTTTCATTATCTCCTGAGCCTCCAAAGAAAAGGGGCTCCAATTTAATCACCTCCAGTGATGTAAGCACTAGAAATGCATCTTTGTTTAGAAATTAATTATTTTTCCTTACTTTTTGGCTCTTCCTTTAGTTTTCTAATCCTTTCATTCATAGTAATATTTAAAGTCATGCTGTTAAAAAAGGTAGCTAAACCACATGGGACCTTGAAATGCAACTTATTAAGATTTGCCTTACAAAGGGCTGGCCTGATAGCTCAGCAGACTAAAGCACCTGCTTAGGCAGAGCATAGTGGCTGTGGCTCGATCCCGGGAGTGCTGTGTGGACCCTAGCCCTGGGATATGCTGAGATGGTGGTTGAGAATGGGCATGGTGGTGCATGCCTGTAATCCTAGCACTTGGGCGGCTAAAAACAGGAGAATCACTATGAGTCTAATCTACATAGTAAGGCCCTGTAGACCCTGTAGACCCTGTCCTAATATACAGAAAAATAAAAAGATTTGCTTTAAGAATAAAATATACAATGAATTTCAAAGAGAGTAGAAAAGAGAATATCATAATCTCTCTAACAGTGTTCTGACATATCAGAACAACTTTGTGCATATCAGTGCACAAAATAATATTGTTAGGAAGTTTCAAATCTTTTACATATTGCATTTTAAATATAGCTATAGAAAATCTTGAATTATACATTGTACTCATTATTTTTATTACACAATGCTGATCCTGATGAGCAAAAAAGCTATTTATGCTCACACTTACCAAAATGTGCCCTCCTTGTTCTGCTTCCTTCAGCTTGGTCTATAGTGAGATCACAAAATATCATATATCAAGGAAACTATCTCAAAATATACCTTTCTTAAATTTGTATTTAAAACAGTATGGTAAGATTGGGGTTTGTAGAAGATTTTGAAATCAGAATCCCAGACAAATATAATCTCATTACATTATTATAAAGGCACAAAGAACACTGTGACAATGCTAACATTTTATACTCACTGAAAAGAACTTGGAATAAATAGAATTAATTACCTTTGGCATAGAAAGTCTAAGAAGAACATGACACATAAATTTAACCCCCCCACACACACACTGGAGATTGAACTCAGGGACTTTGTACTAAGCTTCATTCCCAGCTATTTGGTCTTTATTTTTGGAGGTAAAGTCTTGTTATGTCACTCAGTTGCCCAAACTCGGCTGGAACTAGTGTTTCTCTTGCTTCAGCATCCCCGTGTGCAGGGTTATGGGTGGGCACCACCACAGGCATGACACAATAACATGCAATTAAACATGGTGAATGCTCTTGCTGAGTCCCATCCAATGAAAAGTCTATCTTCTATGAATATTACACATGTTCACATTCTCCATATTGATTTCTCACTCTGTAACTTTTGGGTCTTTTCCACTCAAAATGGCCATGAAAGGACAATTTTATAAAAATGATTCAGGACATTTAGGTATCCAGGACAGCAGAGCTCTACATACTCACTAAGGAGGACCCGCCGGACTTTAGAAAAGGTCAAAAACAAGGGGATGAATGTGCCCTACTGGAAGGATCAGTGGCACTGTGTCTTTTCCTGCAACTTAGAAGAAAATCTAAACACTCACATTTTTCTTACCATACATCCATAAGGTATGTGGCTTATAAACAGTATCAGTTTATTTCCTATAATTCTGGATGCTGAAAAGACTAAAACCCAGGGGCTTGCCAGGTAGCTCAGTTGATTAAAGCACATAATAGGCAAAGTATCTTAGGTGCTGGGGACTGCAGTTTAATATCCCCTCCCGCACACGGAGCATGAGACCTGCCCTTAAGGCAGCGTCAGCCAACAACAACAAAATGAGGGCTGGGGAGATAGCTCAGTAGAATAAGTGCTTGCCCAGCAAGATCAAGGTCCTGACATTATTCTCTGGTACTGAAAAAAAAATCAAAAGACTAAGACTAAGTCTCCAGAATATATGGTACCTTGTGAGGGGCAGCTTTCTGGACCACAGATAGTGGCCTTTGGTGTACACTTACAAGCTAGCAAGGAGAAATGCATGTTTCTCAGGCCTTTTCTGTGAAAGGTCAGCTTCATTACTCTCTGTTCACCCAAAATTCTGTATTTAAATATCACTAGCTTGGCAGTTAAGATTTCAACTTGTGGCTTTGGAAATAAGAAACACCATCCTTAAGGTTACAGTGGACAGTGGTGCTTTTACAAACCACATTATTTATTGTCCATTTGTAAAGGAAGAACAATCTTTTTTTTTTTTTTTTTGTCTTTTTGTCTTTTTGAGACAGGGTCTTGTTATGCAGTTCAGGTTGGCCTTGAGCTCACTTTTGTAGCCCAGGCTGGTCTCGAGGAAGAACAATCTTATGAGTCTGAAAAAATAAAAAGCCACCAGAAATAGTAATTTTGTTTATTTTAAAAAATCAGTCAAATAAGATATCCAACGGTATTTGCTGAATGAAAAGATAAATACAATGTGAAAATGAAATTATTCCATTTAGTTGAACCCTAGTTTTGCATGCCAAACCTTAAAATCAGCTTTTCTTGAGAACTTGTTAGCTTTCACTTTGTACAAAGCCTGATACTTCCGTAGACATAAAAAATAAAAGGACTGTTTATAAAATATCTTCCTGTTATGAAAAAGACAAGATATGGAAGAAGACACATACTATTTACAAATATTCTAAAACTTTGTTACTGAAAGGCGTGCCAATTGAAGATGCTAAATTTTGTTACAAGGAATGATACATTGCACAATGGTGCAGTTGGTCCATTCCTAGAGACTTTTTCAGCAAGTGGTTGATGTTTTAAACTTTTAGATTTCCTTACTGAAACGGAAAGTGGTTTGAGATATCTAAGTTGAAATCCTTAGTCTTCTCTATATGTACATGTAGAAGTCATGTGAAATTGCAGCAGCACTGTAAACAGGTGTGTCAGTCTGTTATGAAGTAGATTTTAAGAGGAATGTAAACTAACTGAGACATAATAAAGAGACCTGGGGAGAAACAATGGCTCCGGGCAATGTTTTTTCTTCAATTATTTTGAAATTCATATAATTAACCACTTGGGATGCACAGTTTATTCACAATATAATGTGAGCATCAATTCTTTCTATTTTCACTACTTTTAAAATTATACCTGGAGAATATGGCATTATCTTCCTTGTTCTCCCTTTCTGAATCAGCAGTTGACTATCTGTTTCTATTAATTTGGTTATTATCAATATTTCATTTGAGATAAATCATATAGTATGTGGCTTTTTGGGTCTGGCTATTTTAGTTAGCTCAGTGTTTCAGTCCACTTTGTGGCTGAATAACATTTCGTTGTGTGTATATGTACATTTTTATCATTTTTATCTAAACATCAGTTAATGGATGTTTGTATTGCATAGCATTTATCTTTTGGATGTTATGAATAATAGTGATGTAAATATTTGTGAGTAGGTCTTCCAGTATATACCTAAAAACAGAAGCCATTAGAGCCATTCTATTTGTTTATTTTTCCTTCAAAATTAATTTTTAGACTATTGTATACCTATACAGTACATTATGATAATTTGACAAAATAAAATAACGATCAAGTTGATATATTCAGGATTTTGAAATCCTTATATATTTAACATTTATAGTCTTTAATTTATTTTAATTTTTTTTATAAAATATATCATCAATTGATATAATCCATAATCACCCATTTACCTATAGAATATTAACTTATTTTTCTAGCTATATGTTGGAATACATAATTTATCCTTCCTCTCCTACAATTTCTAGCCTCTAGTGGCTACTACTGTATTTTCTACTTATAAGAAATCTCTTTCAGCTTCAACACATAAGCAGAAAAATGCAGTATTGGTATTTTTGTGCTTTGTTTATTTCATTTTTAACATTATGTCCTCTAATTCTATTCATATTGCTGCAAATGAGAATATTTTTAAGTTTTAATGGATGAATAATAATTATATAATCAATATGCCATCTAGTACATAATCAACATCACCAGTATGTTCCATGTTGGTCAACGTCTCAGTTTATTCTTTATCTTTGAAATTAAGAACAATGCTGTAAAGAACATAATAAGATATGTAACTCTGACATGACAATTTTGCTTTGTTTGGATTTATACGTATTAATGGGATAACTGAATCATATAAAAGTTCTAGATTTAATTTATTGAGAAACTACAATGACCATGCTGATTTAAATTTCTACCACATGTACACACTTATTATTTTTGTCATTGATTATAGGTATTCTAACTGAAAGGATGTGGCATCTCATTGTGATTTTGATTTGAATTTTCCCAATGATTAATAATATTGATGACATTTTTATACAATTTTTTAATTCTTAAAATTTTCTTCTTTATTTTTAAACCAATTTTTCATGCTTATATCTGCTAATCTGAACAACTAATTTGAAGACAGTAAAATAAAATATAACAATCATTGTTGAATTCTTATCATCTTTTAAAAAATTTTATTAATTTCAATAAGAAAGAAATATCAGTGAGACAGTTTAAAAACACATTAGTAGGATAGTCACAATAATCAATACAATGCATATTGTTGTCTTCATAGTAGTTGTTCAGAGTACAAGATGTAGATGTAAATTTTCCAAACACTATTGGTACAAATATCTCTTCTTATTGAACTAGTTGTATATATAGTCCAATAATCCATAATAGTAGGGAGTTATCGGCCAAACTCCCAATGTTGGAAGCTGTTGACTTGAGGCTTTTGCAGCTCAACATACTAAGTTCATGGTTAAACTTTTCTGCTGGATAGTTAAGGCCGAATTAAAGCAACACCTATATAACAAAACTTGTACATTTTGTATGTGACAAGGTCAGTTAAATCCCCTTAAGATTTACCTTGAAGCCATGTACAGCATTTTGTAGAACTTTTGTCAGTGTCAGCCATCTCGATGAATCATGGCCATTACTTGACCAATTTACTCTCTGTGAAAGGCTGAGAGAATGTTTTCTCTCTAGGTGACCCTCCTTAGGCACACTATACATCATCAATCCCTTTCCTCTATGGCCCCATAATCTCCTTGAGCAGAAAATTTGGGACACTACTGACTTACAGGATGTTACAGTACAGGTTCTCTTATGTCCTGAGTCCTTACTAACCTCGAAGGGCTAGCGTCAAAATATTAACTATCCTTGTAGCCCTTCTTTTTCTCTAATTTTTGGTCTGCAAACTTAAGTTCTTAACCCTCTTAACATTAAGAAGCTTAGTGATACTACTACTCTATAACATACGTACATGAGCTTAACATTACTGTCTTTCTGCATATCAAACACCTTAGGCTTAACATGGAACTGGTATTTTCCATCAAATATTGATAGTTTAGTAAATTCCTATGGAATGTGACAGTTACACACACACACACATACAATAAAAAAAACCAGTTACACATTTTTACATTAAAATTTAGAAATCTAACCATCTACAAAATTGTAGCAGGTCAATCTTATGGCATTTTTCTTGTCTCTTTTATTAACCTTTTCTGTTTTTTTAAAAACAAACCTTTACTTGAGAGAGAGAAAGAGAGACAGAGAGGGAGAGGAAGAGGGAAAGAGGGAGATAGAGAGATAGGGAGAGGGAGAGGGAGAGAGTAGAGCAATAATTGATAAGACATTAGGAGCAGCACCCATCTAAAACACCAGAATGACAAGCATTCCAAGCATAGCTTTAGTGTTACACATTGCTATCCTCAGTGTCAAAAACCTGTTAGAGATTCTTAGGACCATTGCCTAATTTATCTTGTGTATTAATAAGTGCATAGTTCTGTCCCTGCCATGTTTCCTTTTCCATGTTACTTTTCTGCCTTCTGTCTCTTCATTGTTTAATCCTTAAGTTCTTCATTTCCACTTAGCTGGGTAGGCAATTATTGAACACTAGTATAGCTTTTTAGAAATGTCTTCATTATCATGAGCTCATTTAAAATCAGTATACTTTTTTTCTCTCTGTTGAATACTTTTTGTTCTCTGTGTTAATCCTCTTGCTATAGGAATAATCTATTCTTGTGTGTGGTTTCCTCATTGTTCTGATTAGTTTTCTTAACAGGTCCTTCTTAGCTTTCTCTAGTCTCACTTGTCTCTTTTTTCCTTTTATCAATTAGATTTCTGGAACTTACTCAAAGCACCACTGCTTTACACAGAGGTCATAAAGTGTTACTCTTATTCTTTTGTAGCTCCATACAGTGCTTTTTAACCACCACTGTTCTGCATTTCCGCAGCCAATTCAGACATGCACTGGAGAATTACAGGGGGAACTATGGTTGCAGGACTCTACTGACACATCCTGCAATGTGTGGGCTAACTCACTACCATAGAGATGTAATGAAGTCAGCCCAGTAATGTATCTCTCATGGAGATACATTGTGAAGGAAAATTTCAACTTTCATATTGAATTAACCAAAAGAAAGTGTTTTCAAGCTTTGCTAATACATCTTTAAATGGTAGCTGAGATTGTTTCGCAACTTTCTTAATATATGGATGTTTCCTTCTAATCAAACTATTCCTCTGAATAAGTAACTAAGATGTACTTAACTGTTAGCAATCTATTGAAAAATTTAATTTTATATAGTTAAAAAATACATTTTTAAGAAAAATTAGAGCTTAATTCCTCAGGACTAATGTCATCCTTGGCTTTTTTCAAAAGTAACACATTGCTAGAAAATAAGCCTTATGTGTAAAGGATATGGTACCTTCCCATATTTGTGTAGAAGCACTAGTGATAAAGCACAAATGGGGTTTTTCTTGTCATCATTTCTTTCTTTTTTTAAAAGGAAATTAGCAATGGCTCCTATATTGCATATTGTTATCCCCAAGGTAGTTTAGTTGTTCAGATTATCAAATGTAGGCATGTAAGAACGATCAAACAATATAAACATAACTGTTTCTTTTAATGAACTCACAGAAATTAGTAGTATAATTGTCTTAGCTATCTGGTATGTGTATATGTGTGTTTTACATTTATATATATATATATATATATATATATATATATATATATATATATTATATGTATAATTTTGTTCCTTCTTTTCTTCTTTCCCTCATTCCAGTTGTTCTTTCCTTTTGAGAAGTTTATAAATACAATGTGAATAGAAAAAAAATATTACCATTCCATGAAGTCATGAATTTCCTAGTCTCTGGACTACATATGGTAGCCATAAATTGTCTATGTCATGTTGATGTAAGGAACTGCTACTCCTTAACCTTATACTGTATGCCGTGAGAGTGATCATTCTTTTTTTTTTTTAAAGTATTTTTTATTTTATTCATTTTTTTCTTGTTTCAGAACCTTTATTTGTTTATTCACTCATTTTTTTTATGGCCATCTCAGCCCGCCCCGAAGGCAGGGCTGGCGCAGCATGTGGTGCCGGGGAATCGAACCATGGTCCCTGAAGCCACCCAAGCTATCCCAAGCAGGCGCTTTAGACCACTGAGCCATCCCGCCGGGCCCGAGAGTGATCATTGTTGACCACCTACTGCTCTGGGTAGAAAATGCCATTAAGCCCTTAAATAAACCCCAGACTCCCCATCTCAACTGCCCCCATTCCTTGAGGCATAGCATCACACTGGCTCATTATGGCTACAAAATCCTCCTGGCCGCCAAACATCATGCTCTGGCACACCTCATCTACAGGCATCCTTGGTCTCCTTTGTCCTTCTCACTTAAAGATGGCATGGGGCTGCGTAGTTTCATCCTTTTATTTAGGCCTTTTGTATGCCTCTTTAAACCAATTAATTAAACAGTCATAGGCATTTACTGGTTCTATAGATAACCTTACAAAATGTCAGCATAGGGCTGGAGATGTACCTTAGAGGCATAAGTGCCTGCCTGGCAAGCATAAGGTCCTGAGTTTGATTCTAGAATTACAGGGAAAAAATGCCACCATAACAGGTGATAGAGCTATGAAACATTGCTATTATTTATATGTTAACTAGCAATTCCTTGATCATAGGTAGGACTCACAGGTCTTACAAACCTGGCCAAACTTTACTCTGTCCTCATAGCACTATAGGCAGCAAATGGTCTAGTCAGTATGTTTTATGCAATTTTGTTTCCCTGGATCTCTCCCCACACTGAATTCTGGGAACCTCTTATCTCACAAATATCCAGCATGTAAACCAAGGTAATAGATGGGTCTGTGTTCTAAGGACCTAATATAACACTTCACAGGGATACCCCTTTTACCCCTCAGAGCCAGGCATTACTTACAGTCACCAATGTACTCATTTTGCTCCTCCAAACACACACTGCAATGCCATTAAAGAAACCATGGGGCAGGACTCCTATCTGCCCTATATGCTCCAGGCAGTGCTTAAATAGAAGGACATAATGAACTCATCAAAAAATGACTATTTAGGTCACAACATTGCAAGTGGTTGCTTTGCTGGGTTTCTTATTGCCACAGGCATTGTTCAGAAAAAGATGCTGGCTTCCTCAGTGTTATACAATTTCCTTAATTGTCCTGTTTGGTCAGTAAGTTCACACTTGGACATCCACCTGTCCCTGCATCCTGAAATCACCTGTTGCTTGTGGATCAATAAGAAAGACTTGAAGCCGGGCGTGGTGGCGCACGCCTGTAATTCCAGCACTCGGGAGGCTGAGGCAGGAGGATCAGTGCGAGTTCGAGACCAGCCTGGGCTACAAAAGTGGGCTCAAGGCCAGCCTGAACTGCACAATGAGACCCTGTCTCAAAAAGACAAAAAAAAAAAAAAAAAAAAAAAAAAAAAAAAAAAAAAAAAAAAAAAAAAAAAAAAAAAATATATATATATATATATATATATATATATATATATATATATCAGAAAACAATGAGTAGCAAATGATTTCCACAGAAAACCCAAGGCTACACTCCCTGAGGGCCCAGATATCCTCTTCTGCCTTCTGCTAAAGAAGTGGGAGAATAGCATTACATGAGCTTCCAAAATATCACTCATAATTGTGGTCATCCTAATCCTCTCTCAACTTTAAATGATCCTTGTGATGTCTCAAACAACCTCTTTGTCAGCCTCTCAAGGTACCAGTCATCATCACAGCAGATATTGAAATTGTCAAGTATGTCAGCTCTTTTATGGATTCTAGCATTCCTTGCCTGTCAGAGCCTCTGCTCACCCAGTGCTGGGTCTACTACTAGCTTTCACCTCCTTGCCAGATACAAAATTACTCAAATTAGTTATGTACTTCCTATCACAGGTACAAGAATTCAATGCATCTCCTGCTTACTGGGAGGCCTGCCCACCACATCCTCTCTACATTCATTTTGTTCCCAAGTGCAACTCTCACATAGAGCTGCAGAATCCTTTGTGACATCCCTGTCTGGGCTTTGAGTATTTGTAACTAAAAGTCTCCTGTTAATTTAATCTCTTTATGCTGTGTGTTGTGTGTTCAGTCACCTCACTGAACCCCTATCCTGGATTCTCTCCTTCACCAATGGGGCATAGAGAAAGCTGATAAAATAGGAAATGGCTCTGCAAAATGCAACTTCTCTCCGCCTAATTATATAACGCATGCTATTTTCTCACAAGTCTTCTATTCTGCCCAGGCTGTGAAGCTAGATGCAGATATTTCACCCATCCTAGACTCAGGATGACTGAGGAAAACTCGATCTTAACATTTCCATAGTGGTGGCATAATTGTACCTCATGCTTTCTATCTTCTCTCTTCTCTTAACTTGGTGATCAGCAGACTGTGTGTGATAATTTTGGAAATTGTTGGAAATGTGAGAAAAAGTTTTTATTCATGATATTGCTACATAAAACTCTATAGTAACATTTGATTTGAATAATCAACTTTCTCTTTTTCTGAAAAATAACTCAATTTAGAAATAACTTGCTGTATTCTATAAAGATATTACATCCTTCCTCTTACGTTCCCAAAGCATATATATTTTTTCCAAAGCAAATATATTTACGAATATTTCTTGCATTTTTTCCTTTGTGGGAAAAATATAAAATCACAAAATAATAGGAAAATAATGATAGTTAACACATTATGTATTGAAATCTTTAAAACAGTTATTCAGAAGGAGTGGCCTGATAGCTCAGCAGACAAGAGCACCTACTTAGGCAGAGCAAAGCAATTGGGGTTTGATCGCTGGCATGCTGTACTGGTTCCACCTGTGAGGCACTCTGGGATGGCGACTGAGACTGTGTATGTTGGGGAGTGCCTGTAATCCCAGCACTTGAGAGGCTGAAAACAGGAGACTCACTATGACTCCATGTACATAGTGAGACCCTGAAGGCCCTGTAGACCCTGCCCTAAAAACAAAAAAAAGTAATTATTTAGAGCACATGATATGGGTATTAAGATTTCTCCAACTGATATTAGCATGAATCTTTTTTTTTTCAATGAACTAAAAGACAATTATAGTAAAACTGACTTCCATTATTTTATCTTTTATACTTCCACCCTTTTCCCCTCTCCTACTTCCATTTTCCTTTTGAAAAATTCCTCTCCATTTAACAGTATGTATTGGTCATTGTAGATTTGATTTACTGTTTTAGTTTCTCACACCACGATGACAATATGATATATACACAAATAAGTCTGATTTATTTCAGTTATGAGTATGGTCTCAAGTTACATACATTTATCTAGAAAAGTCTCAAATTTATGTTTCTTTATGCCCAGATAGTGTTCCATTGTGTAAAAATATGTTTTTTTTCCCATTCCTTAGTTGATAGACATTTTTTTCCCAAGATTTAACTTTTACAAATTGTGCTTCTAACAATGTGAGTGCACATATACTGCTGTGGTATGATGTTCTTAATTCTTCTGGGAGCATACACAAAAGGGTAATAGCTGGGTGGAACTGGACTTTTACTTTTTAGGTTTTTAAGGAAATTCCATACTGATTTCCACAGTGATTGCACCGATTTGCATCCCTACCAAGAGTGCAGAAGGGATTTCCCCCCAGGGTCTCACCAGCCTTTGTTATTGGTTGCCGTTTTTTCAAATAGCCTTTCTTTCGGGGTGAGTTGAATTCTCAATTTGCATTTCTTGAATGACTAATGATCTTGGATATTTATTTATTTATTTTGGATTACAATTCTTCATCTGAGAAGTGTGTATTCATCTTGAATTCCCACTTTAATATTGAGTCTTTGAAGGTTGGAGAGGGCTCCTTATTTTAAAAGTCTTTATGTGTTCTAGATAGAAATCCTTTGTGTGAGGAAAAACTGGTTAAAATTTTTTCTGTCTTTATGGGTTATCTTTTCACTCTGTTAGTAATTTTTTTTTTCTGATATGTGTTATGGTTTGTGTGTCTTTGTCCCCCTAAAGCCTCATGCAGTCATTGAAGCATATATCTATGGTTTGTGATTGATTCATGATCCAAGGCTGGGATTATGGGTCTGAGTACTACTAGGTTTATGGGTGTGACGTCTACATCCAGCTTGGGATGGAGAGCCTGTAATGTAAGTGAGACAGGCTTTGCTACTGTCCTACTAACCTGTTTGAAACTGTCTCATTGCTATTTTTTAAAATAAATAAAAACATAAAAATAATAATAAAAGATGAAGAAGCCGGAACGATATTATCAATGTTAAGCAGAGAAATGAGAAAGAATTCACTCATTAAAATAGAACTTTGTCGAGATTTAAATTTAGTAAAAGTGGAAAAGCGACAAATAGATTTGGCAAAATGTGAGTAAAAGACAAAGAAGCAAAAAGGAAAAGTAAACAAACCAGCAAATGAAGAAAAAGATGGGGCCTGACGGGATGGCTCAGTGGTCTAAGGCGCCTGCTTCGGAAAGCTTGGGAGGCTTCAGGGACCATGGTTCAATCCTCCGCACCACATGCTGCACCAGCTCTGCCCTCTGGGGTGTGGGCTGAGCCGGCCAAAAAAAGGAGTGAATAAACAGAGGTTCTGAAACAAGAATAAAAATAATAAATAAAATTAAAAAAAAAAAAAAAAAAAGAAAAAGAGAATGTGAATTAAGCAAACAAAATTCCTCTGGTGTTCATCCCTCTTTCACATAACTTGGAAGCATGCAGTGGAGCTTGTGCTGGATTTGAAGCTGATGTTGGCCTCTACTCCTACTAGCCTGTGGTCAGAGTCTCCAGCCTGTGCCTTGTGTCCATGTATAGCTTATTTCTTTAACACGTTTCTCTCAGTGTATCTCTCCAGTTGCTGTGCTGTTTTTGTACAGGGATAGGGCAATGTTACCAGTATCATGCATCTTTAGTTCTACCTGCTTCTTGCTCAGCTTTCTGTTTTTCTCATCCACTGGTCATCTCTGTCCTCTCAGGTCATCTGTTGCAGTGTGAAGTGGCGTGCTTCATAGTCCTCTGTTCTTGCTGTTGCAATCTACAGATGCTCATTCCCAATTCTTATTCTGTTCCAGAGTTGGCAATGGTACCTTCACAATCATTGACTCACAAGGTCTGTGATGACTGCCACCCAACTCAGTTGGAGTCTCTGTCACTGAGGGTTGTGGGTGCTAGTGGTATCTTTCTGCTTCTGCCTCTTGTAGTGATGGCTCAAGGTTGTACAGCTCCACAGGGCACAGCTGCTTACTTTGCATGTCTCTTTAACTAGAGGTCAGGAGGGGGAGGTTAGCTATTCCTTTTTCTGTACATCCCTGTAGTATTTAGTCCTGTTTCTAGAGGTTCCATTAGCTTTCTGGTGCACAAAACGCCAGGGAAGAAAAGAAAAGGAAAAGAACAAAGAAGGAAAACTGACTGTTCTTCAGGAAGGAAGGAATTAACTTTAACTGTGTATTGATGAAACTTAGTGCTTGGCTGTAGTCTCTTCTGTGTGGAGGAAGGAAGAAGAGGCAGGGGATCTTCCCTTCCACGTCTATCCCACGTGGCCTGATGTAGCCACACTTTTAAAAGCTTCTTTTAAGACTGTGAGCAAGGCAGGCAGTTGTCACTGTCTGGTGACCCATTCACAGCCAAGCAGGCTGGCTGGCTGTTTTATTAAGTCCTTAAACTGTGTTTTGCTTGACCTAAGAATCTCTTAAGACTGATTTTAGCCGGGCGAGGTGGTGCATGCCTGTAATCCCAGCACTCGGGAGGCTGAGGTAGGAGGATCGGTGTGAGTTCGAGACCAGCCTGGGCTACAAAAGTGAGCTCAAGGCCAGCCTCAACTGCATAGCGAGACCCTGTCTCCAAAAGACAAAAAAAAAAAAAAAGACTGATTTTGATTTCAGTGTGTACATCCACCTCTTTCTTCGACCTTTATTTTTAAATTTAATTTCTGAAATGCTCTGAACAAAGCTTTTCCATTTAACAATGTTGTTTCCATCTTGCATATCACTTTAATTGAAAGCTAGATATGAGAAAGTTCCTTGATTTTAAATCAAGATTTATTGTAGAACATGGTGTAACCACAGGGAAAAATATTTGTATAAAGTATTTATGATTTTTTTTTTTTTTTGTCTTTTTGAGACAGGGTCTCGCTATGCAGCTCAGGCTGGCCTTGAGCTCACTTTTGTAGCCCAGGCTGGTCTCGAACTCGCACCGATCCTCCTGCCTCAGCCTCCCGAGTCCTGGGATTACAGGCATGTGCCACCACGCCCGGCTAAAGTATTTATGATTAAATGAGCTAATAATATCTAATTGTGTACTTTCTAGAGAGAAGTATCACCTGTGCCATTTTAATTTCCATTTAAAGTGACTAGAAAATGCTATAATGACCTACTTTCTTCACTTTAAATATGACATAATTGAGGCCTACCAAAGTTAAGTAACTCAATTTGTATTCTCAGAAGGAAAGGCAAGTCCTAAAGGAAGTCATCTGATTTCAGGACCTGAATACCACTGTAAACACAACCTCCCTTCCACACACTGAGTAGTGGAGAGAGAGCTGCCTGTGTGTTTCTGTGTCTTTAGCGTACACATGAGTCACTAGGCGACCCCCTTGAGATGCAAGCCCATAGACACACACTGGCTAGCAAAGACAAGGGATCTGCCAATTGAAATGAGAGTTTAGATTAGCAGTGCTGAGATTCTCCTGTTAATCTGGACATTGGAAAACCCTATTTATAAGATTTGGAACTTTAACTCCTTCCTGAAAGAGAAGTGCATCTAAAAAGTTAATATCCATCTGGAATATTCATTTTATTCTGGACATTGCACTGAACTATGAACATTAAAAAGTGATCCAGGGGCCCAGCAGGATGGTTCAGTGGCCTAAAGTGCCTGCTTAGGAAATCTTGGGCGTCTGCAGGGACTGCGGTTTGATCCCTGTCACCACATGCTGTGCCAGCCCTGCCCTGAGGGCAGGCTGAGCCGGCCATAAAAATAAATAAACAAACAAACAAAAGTTCTGAAACAAAAAGTGATCCAATGTTTCTAAATGTAAGGACTCTCCCCAACAGTAGACAGTGCAGTGTATCATTACCATTCTGATAAGAATGTGTGAATATTATCTCAATATTGAAGAACTGAATATTGTTCCATGAGTTTGAGGGGCAGACATAACTAGCACTGCTCCTACATAACTAAGGCAGCAGCGTATCCACATGGTATGGTTATCCTGCTTTCCAAAATGATCTTTCTGCATTATAAACACTATCTATGGCTATAATGTTTTCTTCTTTCACCCAAATATCCTACTCAGGAAACAGTAGTAAATCCTACTAAGATAAAAACACAAAATACAACCTTGACATAATATATATTTGTGCTCAAATTATATTGCTTTTCATATGCTCAAAATTTCCTCATGATTTACAGAAAATATTTATTAAAATAATTTTAATCATGCAAATACATCACAAACTTTATTATACATTCTGTGAGTAATTTAAAAATTTTGTGTGCTCTTATAAAATTTGTATTTTGAACACTGCATGGCTGTGAGAGACTCCCTCTCTCACAATTATATTAGCCTATAAATATGGATAAATAAGCTATGGTAATAGATAAAGACTGTAGGTTTTAGAAGGAAAACAATAAATTACAAAAATAAGAATTTGCTAAATTTATCTATTAATGCTGGATCATAAACAGCCCTCCAAAACTAGCTAAAAATAAAATTGAAATAACATGAGCTAAAAATACAGTTCAACTTACTCATATCTACGTCACATATAGATAATAATAAAATATAAGCATTCATAAACCATAGAAGGCTGGAGCCCAAGTCCATTTTTCTATCAGGCTTTAGAAAATTATTTCATATCATAAGCTTTGTTACCAGTATGTAAAAATAAGTACAATGGTGAAATCTGAAAGTGCATACAACTTCACAGAAGTGTATTGCCTTGATGAAATAAAGTTAATTATGAACTTTATAGAAAAAGACTTATTATCTATTTATATTTATCATTTAATTATGTATTTCTATCCATGGAAAGATCAAGTAAACCTACACAAATCTTCATAAGAACTTCATGAAAGAAAAGGAAACCACAGTCCAGATATTCTGACATATATTTTTACAAGACACTACATGATATAATACCATTGCATCTAGTAGCATATTCTCCACAGATTTAGATACTACCTCATATTTTATGGGCCTCTAGTTCAGTATTTTAGGTTTTTTTAAATTTATTTATTTATTTATTTTTTGGCAGGACTGGGGCTAAAACTCACAATCTTGCACTTGCCAGGCAGGCACTTGTGCCACAGAACTATCTTCCCTGCACCTCCTTTCAGTATTTTAAAATCTGAACACTCAAGAAGCAAGCTGGCCAAATGGCTCAGCAGATTAAAGCACCTGGAAGCCCATGGAGGGGCTGAGGGCTATTTCCTGGGTTTGCCATGCCGGCCCTGCCCTTGAGACGTTCTGAGATGGCAACTGAGACTGGGCAAGGTGGCATAAGCCTGTAATCCAAGCTCTTGGGAGCCCCTGAACACCCCTTGGACCCTTCCCTAAAAAATACAAAAGAAAAACAACAACAACAAAAAAAACTTCAATAGTGCTACCTGAAATGAATTATTATACCCGCTACTTATATCTCACTCAAAGCTCAGTGATACTTTTCAGTAGATCCCAAGAACTGTTTTAAGAAAGACTAGCATACTTACTACTTTGTTCTCAAATAATATTTGTATTTGTGTGTGTGTGTGTGTGTGTGTGTGTGTGTGTGTGTGCGCACATGTACTTTGCGGCCCCTTCTCCAGTTTGTTTCATGCTTTACCGACAGAGATGATACCCCAGAGTTAAATTGCAAAGTCATAAAAATACAGGATATATAGTTTATATTTATAGCTGAAAATAATAACAGTAATTGGGTTAGCTTTGGACAAAAGTGACAGAAACACTAATGACTATCAACACATTAAAAACACAAGTTTTCAATGATTTAAACTGCATATCGTTCATATGACTTCTTATCAAAATATGCATATACTTGATTTTGCAATTTGAAATCAGAATGCTCAGATAAATCACCCGGATATCTGTATGTCAAAAGAGTTATTTTCTTTATGGTGGAAATTAACTTAATGTCCATTATAAAGATGTAATTTAGATTTTTATGGAAAGCATCTTCAGGCATCATGAATAATGAGACACACACTTCAGACAAGAAACCTCAAGTATCAAGTATTGTACCTATACATTCTAATTAGAGATTATGAGTGTTAAAACTCTGTATAAGATTTTAAAAAATTATAAATGAAAATAACTCAAAGTTTCCATTGAGTTCACACTAATAGTTCTACATAATGAGAAGAGGATTACCATCACCATCTTAAAGAAACACTTAATCATGGCAGGGAAGTATTCTTGAGTGCAGTTTCACAAAATGAAAGTTTTGTTGAAAGCTTTCTTGATTTGATTAGCAATCTCCTTATTTTATTCTGGCAAAGCTTTCCAGTAAAATGAAAGACTGGAGTTTTTAAAGGATTCAGCAGTTTGCAAGGTTTAACACAATTAAGGTTTGATTTTCATAGTGCTACATGTAAACTTGTAGCTAGAAATGTTGGTGTACCTTCTCTTGGCTTATACATATATCAATAAAGATTTATGCTCTCTAGGCTTTTTGGAAACTAGGTTGATTTCTATAAGTTAGGACCACATGTATGCAGTGTGTGTATGTGTGTGTGTGTGTGTGTGTGTGTGTGTGTGTGTGTCTGTGTGTCTGTGTATCTGAGAAAAGGCAACTCAGCATGTTGTAGCCAACCTTTCAGATCTGCTCTCTCCATATGATTGAGAACATTTAAAAAGGCATTCCCTGCAGCAAATATTACACAATTTTTCCAACAATGAGCTAAATCTCTGTCCTCAGTTGGTGTCTCTTCAGCATTCCAACAGCTTCTCCCATTCTGCCTTTTATACTGCTGACAACAAACCTCAAGTGAGCCTCCCACACCCAGAACCACACCAGGTCAATTCAGCTGGGTATAGGAAGGTGACCACCAGTGAGCTATCACCACGCAGCAGAAAAGCTTTATGCATCTCTTATATTCAGAGGGTTTTGTATTTTATATAATGTATAGTTACCATAACTTTTCCCTGGTTGTTTTTCTTCCATCTTTGTATGATGTTACAATGTGCACAAATTTTACATTTTTTATAATATAACGTGTCACCCTGTTTGTATGGATTCTCTTTGAAATGAGTTTATTTCAAAGTTTGAAAACAGAGAAAAGCCTAATTTTTCTCCTGGTTTCAGTTTTGTCATATAACTCTAGAAGCAATTTCCATGTAAGTATGAGTTGATGATCCAGTTCTTTCTTTTTAGTTCTAAAATCCTTAGCCAATATCCTAACAGCATGAATAGAAAAATTGTTTTTGTTTCATAGATTTGAAATACCACTTTGTTGTTATACTAAATTCTTTCACCTGTCTCTGAACCTTTTATTTACTTCCATTTATGTGTTAATTCTTTTTTTAAAAAATCATCTACTTATTTATTGGTACAGAGTCATGCTATGCAGCTCAGACTCACAGTGATCCACCTGCCTCAGCCTCCCAGCACTGGGGTCACAAGTGTGCATCACCACGCCTGGTTTTGGTAGCCAGAATGACAAGCTCAGGGTTCTGAGACCAGAATGGCATGTTGTGCCAGGGATCAAACCTGGGTCCTTACACTTGCCAGACAGGCTCTTAGACCACTGAGCTATCTCCCCAACATAAAAATTCTTGCATGATTTCAAATTTAATTTTTAAAAGTCACAATATTTTAAATGTCTCATTACTATTTTGTATTATCGGTACTGATTGTGTACTTATTTGTCACATACATTTAGAATCACTTTCTTTTGTTGCAAATTAGTCATCTTAGAGTTTTTATTTGAATTTCAGCATAATTTAATGTATTTATAGCAAATGAAAGCTAATATGATTATCTTGTCATTAGGAATGTGACATACATATCTTTCTAGTTTTTCATGACATTTAGTCAAAGTTAGTGTTAACATAATTTAATAATTCATCTACATTTATTTAGCTGTACAATTTTCCATCTAATACTTTCACTGTGTAGTCATTTATGTTTTTATTATTATTAATTTTTTATTAATTATTTTGCATCATTGATTGTTTTCTTATCTACTTGTTCTAAATTTTGGTATGCAATACATGGTAACTTAAAAAATAAATTAAGAAATTTTTTAAAGAGTAGGTTTATATTTTTTTCAACTAAACAGGTCATACACTGCCCCTCTGCCCCAACACAGATACAGTACCTCTACTCCCAGTATCCTGCACCACAGCAACCCATTTATTCTAATGTAAGAAAGCACCTTGACCTATTGCTAGCACTCAATACTTATAAGCTACATTAAAGATTGCTGTTTAGGCCAGGCGTGGTGGCGCACGCCTGTAATCCCAGCACTCGGGAGGCTGAGGCAGGAGGATCAGTGCGAGTTCGAGACCAGCCTGGGCTACAAAAGTGAGCTCAAGGCCAGCCTGAGCTGCATAGCGAGACCCTGTCTCAAAAAGACAAAAAAAAAAAAAAAAAAGATTGCTGTTTATATTGTGCATCCTGTGAGTTTTGACAATTGTATAATGACAATAGGCTATTACTCAGGACTATAAGAAATGGTCTATGAGGCCAAGAAAAAAAAAATAGAGAAAACTTAAATGTATACTGATACATAAATAAGACAACTTTAGAAACAGAAAAATGATTGGTGGTTAACATTGATCAGACGGAGGATGAGATGAATCTGCAGAGCACAGATTTCTAGGGGATGAATATGATGAGTGTACCACGCTGGTGGATGTACACATTCATATACTCACCAAAGCTGACTATAACTTTTAAACTTTTAACATTATGTCCTTGAAAAAAAAACTGCTTGAATATTTTCCATGGATATTTTCATTAACATAACAATTGGACCCACGAAATTGCACCTGGAATCAGCTATCATATGATTTCACTCAGTCGCTCTAAGGTGAACTCCACAACTATTATCAAAATAGCAGACAAATCTGTTCTCTGATTGCAGCAAATCTGTTCTCAGCAGTAAATCAGATGCACAAAATCTAATCAGCCTAAGTAGGCTTTTTTCTACATGACTCCATATTTGGTGGAAATTTGAAGGTGTGTTAGACAGTGATATCTACAATATTCTCTTGCTATGATTTGATGAATAGATTCCAAAGGCTTAATTGGTCTAAGAAAATTGTACAATATAGATGAACTATTGTTAATATAAAACATTAATGTTTAATTGTATTCTATTGATCAGTCTGCAATACTCATCCAAGAACATAATTTTTCATGGTATATTATTGCGACTGTGTATGTCATAGGTATTAATGTTTTTAGTACCAAGTTGTCAAAGTGAAAGAAAAATCTACCTTTGGGATGACTGGTGACAATATTTGAGTTCAAGGACTGCTTATGAAGATTCCAAATACATGATACAAGTTTCAATTAAAAGTATCCAAGCTTCTTAAATGTGGTCAATTCAGTCCATGAGCTTGGAGTATATTTGGTCAGGCTTTCAACATTTATTTGATCATTCAAACATACAGTACATTCGTTTCTGCTGCAGAGCTGATACAGGTGTAAAATTCTGTTCCCTCAGTAACTTGTGTATTGAGCATGCCAAAACTTTTCCTATCTTCTTCTGATGATTCAGAGGTTCTAGGAAAAACAATCATGTTTATTATCTATGGCCTTTGGAGCAATATGGAATATTTCTCTTGCTTGAACCCTTTGTCTGTTCACTTGGGCCAGACAAGGTCACATGCTTGTCAGCTTCTGCTACACTTCTTGCTTCACAGGGCCAGAGAGGCTGGATTAGTGGGCCCAGTCCAGCTGTGTCTGCTTGCAGGGCTCACTCTTTTGTTTTTTTCTTTCTTTCTTTTTCTTTCTTTCTTTCTTTCTTTCTTTCTTTCTTTCTTTTTTTAAGATTATGGCAAGCTCAGACTGCCCTGGAGGAGGGGCTGGCACAGCATGAGGTGCCAGGGATTGAACCCTGGTCCCTGCAGTTGTCTAAGCTTTCTTAAGCAGGTGCTTTAGACTGCTAAACCAACTTAATGACCCCAGGGCTCATTCTTCTCAATGACAGTTTTCAAAATTTTTCATGGAATTATAGCAAATTCTTGCATAAGCATTTTCTAATATTTTTAAAGGCAATCAACTTTTTTACAAAGAACCTTTTTATACTTCTTTTTGCTATGGAACTAAATATTTCATTATAGAACCATTTCAGAGTCCCAAAAACTGCTTCAGAGATATTTCTAATTTTGAAATGGCACTAAAACTTTTATAGTTTTGGCTCCTGAAATCAAGACAGAAGAGTTAATATTTTTCATTCATGGGATGAAAAATCATTTCATATTTCCACTGACTTATGTTTCTCGTCCAAGGCATATACCACTTCATCTGATCCAATTTTGAAATATTCATGCCATACTTCACTTTTTATTTTCATAAAAGCTTTTGTTCGCACATTAAAGTAATAGTGGATTTAACAAGTAGTTTCCTGTCTAACTGATGTACGAAGTTAGAATATATTGTAAAAGTCATAATAAAGTATATTTAGGAGTACACTTTAATGAAAACCCATTTTGAATCAAATTTCATGGTGATGCTCTGCCCATTTCTAAAGCAGATTTATATAGAGATGGCAGTTGTCAAGAGAGAGGAGTTATGATTGTACTCCAAAATTTATTTTACTATAAGCATAATCTCTAGAAAACTTTCATAACATTTTCCCAAAAGGATTTTAGTATGAATTGTGCATTTTAAAAATACCATGACTATTTTAAAGTCTATGAAAGAGTGAAAAGAAAGATTTATTTCTATCAAATGTGGCTTGTTACACAGATCCTCTAGCTTCTTGAAAGGAGGCTGCCACTTACAAGAGTGTATTTTATCTAAGTTATCTTCTTGTTGCTATCAGTATGCAGCAATCTATCTCATCTTTCATTTAGGCATTTGGCTTAGTGAACATCCACTACATGTCAGGCAGGTTTCTTAGCTTTTGTGATGATAAAAGATCCTTTTCCTCATAGAATATATGCTGAAAGGCAAGCAAAAACACTAAAGTAAATAAAGGTCAATATTCAGTGGTGTTATGTGCATTGAGGCAAATAAATAAATAAATAAATAAATAAATAAATAAATAAATACAGGAACAGCGAGGTGCTTTGGTGGCCTGCAGTGTCATAGAGTGAAGCTATGTTTGTATAGAATAGTTAAGGAAAGGCTTCCTGATTGGATGATATAGAGTATGAAATAACATAAGGATACAAACACAGTAGATACTGGGAAAAGTGGACTCAGGGTGAGTAATGTCAGAGTGCCTTGAATAGGCTGAGGAAGAGCCACAGGGAAGGAACCCTAGGTTAAAGTTGGAATGAGGTGGTCAATGCGGTCATGGACACCTCACGCCCCACAGTAAGAAAATGGCTTACTCTGAGTGATTTTGGCCTGACTGAAAGTTTCTAAGTACAGAAATGTAACCCCACTGAAGATGTGCCCTAAAAGCTCTTGAGCCACAGCAAGAAACTCTTCAGTCAGAATATGAGGAAACTTCATGCTAGCATCACTCCTGGCACCATCTTAATCAGCCTTACAGGGTGTCACAGAGGCAAGAGAATAGCCTTCCTGAAGCAATTGAACAGTGGCTTGCTGTTTATAATTGGGACTCTTAGTCTTAATCATGTTCCTCCACAAAGAACACACTAGAAATTTGTCATTGCCACCTCTACAAAAATTCATATCAGGAAAGTGAAAATCCCCAAGCACCTCACTGATGTTTACTTCAAGAGGCAGAAGCTGTGGAAATCCAGATATCAGGAGGGTGAGATCTTTGATACTAAAAAAGAGAGAGATACCAGATTTCAGAGCAGTTCAAGGTGAATCAGAAAGTGGTGGAGTCACAGATTTCAGCAAAAATTAAAGCTGTTCCTCAGGTCTGGGACTACCTGCAATTTGTTTTTTCTCTGACAAATAGAATTTGTCATCATAAATCAGTGCTCTAAGTTTCTTACTAAGAAACTTAATTAAATAGCTGATATATTTAAAAAATAAGTAGAGAGTGTGTTTTCATCACTTAAAATATTGAGCCTGACCATCATTTAGGAAATAAAATCTGAAGCAGACAAAGCAGAGTTGTTGCAATAATCCAAAATGAAATGACTTTAGGTAAACTAAATTGCTCATGTTGAAAGTGAGGAAATGAGGAGGTTCTGGATATGTTGGAGTATAACTGATATAGTTAGCTGGTGAGTCAAAGGTTATGATAAAAGTAAAATGTAACCCATTTCAAATTTTTATTTTACTATTGTAATAATTATTTTATTATAAATTGATACTGGGAGGACTGGAGAAAAAGCTTTGTGAAACTGGGACTTGGATTTCAGATTACCAGCACTGGTGAATTTTCATAGATTCCCCCAGGGTGAGATACATGAAAATATGAAATTGAGTTATCCTCTCTGTCAATAGTTAGAATCTTTGAAATTATTAGTATACAGTTGTTAATGTCTATGAACTGGGATGAATTCATTCAAGTTCTGGAATGAGCATAGAGATCTCTGAGAAATATACTGGAGAATTCTCATAATGTGAAAATAGATGAAGCAGATAAAGATGGTGAAATACCTAACCAGGTAAGCACAGATAGAATAGGAAGGATGACTCAGAAGCCCTCAAAATGATTGTGTCAAATACTAGGAGGATGAGGAATGAAAATTCAATATTAGATTGGCAAATTCAAAATAAATAATCAGTGGAGAAATAAGATTATTTAATTAATAATTAGAGGAGAATAAAGTCAGAAGTTGAAGAGGATATAAATACAAATTAGATGAGGATAGATAGTAATGAGGATAGATAGCAGTTTTATAATAGAGAAAACCAAGTAAGAGGGATGAAGTCCCTTATAATGTGTGATCCACAACACCACTCTACTATAAAACTTCTGTCCTCTAATCTTGGAAGCTCACTTATTGATCTCTAAGGCTAAGATCTGAAGTTATCAGGAGAGCTCTTTTCATCACAATAAACTCTGACTTATAAAATATATATATTCCTCGCTTTCAGATTACTCTCTTATTGTGTATGGAAAATCACTCTTGATTTAAATCCTAAAAATGAATGATCACTACTTTGCTCTGAGTCATATAGGAGTTAGATTTCAGTAGGTTGAATGATTAAGTATTCTGGAGCTATAATTAAATGTGTCCTGGAACTGAAAAAGAGCAAATTAAATATAAAGCAAACAAGGTAAAATGCAAATTAAAGCAGTAATCAATGAAATTGGAAAGAGGAACTTAATAGAGAAAGCCAACAAAATAAAAAAGTGTCTCAATAAAATTGATAAATGTTTAGCTAGTTGAACTGAGGAAAATGAGAAGAAATAAATTACTAGCAGCAAAAATGAAAAGAGAATAGAAACGAACTGTGGCTGCCAAGCCTTTGGGCACTATGCAGAAAGTAAAGGAATTTCAAGAACAACTATAGTTTGTATATGGTAACTACATTTCACAAATTTCATTAAGTTAGATAAAAAAAGATCAATTGTCTTTTTCAAAAACAAAAATCCGTCAAAATTTGATAATGTATATTCTGAACATTCTGTAAAATTAGCAGGTTGCCCAGTGGTAGACTGTTTATTTAACATATGCGAGGCCCTGGGCTTGGGCTCTAGTACTGAAACAAATTGACTTGTACTGATTAAAGAAAATGTAATTGGTAATTAAAGTTCTAACAAGGAAAACACTGGATGTAGGTGGTTTCAAAGATTAATTCTACAGGTCATTGAAAAAATGAATGATTTCTTTTTTTTTGACGTTTAGAATAGAATATTTATTGGGAAGAAAGCTTCTGTCCAAGAGGGGGACAGAAGTGGGGCCCTAGTGGGTTACCCAGGAATTAATGTTTAAAGTATTCTTCAGTCTATTGCATAAAGTAATCACTTGCCAGTCCAATGTTAATTTAATGTTAAATGAGATAAAGATATTATGAGAAATGGAAATTATAGACCAATACTTTCTATAAACTTAGATGTGAAAAATGTCAAAAAGTTAGAAACTGAATCTAGTAGTGTATAAAAAGAAGTTTAGAACTGATTTTTTAAAACTTTGTTTTAGACGTGAAAATTTTGTTCATAATTCCAACAACTATTCATGTAATCTTTTATATCCACTGGATAAATAAGGAAAAACACTATTACTATGTCAGTAATACAGAAAATTTGCCTAATATAATTTAACACTATTTGTGTTAGTGAGCTCTCAGTCCCTATAATAAATGTCATAGCTAATCAACTTGTAAACAGAGAAGGTTTATTTTTTTCATCATTTTAAATCTTAAAAGATGGATAAAATCAGTTGGCTTGTTCCAATTTGATTCAGGTGATCTGGTTCATTATGATAGAAACATCTGATACAAAAGCCACTAACCGTATGGCCTGCAAATTAAAAAGACCATGGTCCTACAATCCTCTTCAAGGGCATATCTCTAATGACATGAGAACCTTTCCATCAGGCTGCATAGCTTAAGTATTCTATCACCTTCCAATAACACCTCAGGCTGCAGAATCACTCCTTCTTTATTTCCCAGGTATAGACTGTACCTTTAACGTATAGACACAGATTCAAACTATAGCATTTCACCCCTATCCTCAAAGTTTTATATATACTACATGATGCAAAATGCATTTATTTCCTCTCCAGGAGTTCTCAAAGTCCTAACTCTTTCAGTATTTCTTAAAAGATTTTCTGAAGTGCCCACAGAGACATATGATAATTTTTTTTTTTTCTGTGACCACTAGTGAAAGTCAAAATGAAACCTTTCCTGTTATATGAAGATTAACATTCTTAAAAAAGAACAAGATGATCAATGGAAATGGTGAATAAAAAGTAGGGTAATGAGGTTGAACCTATGGCACATATGCTACAGCTATGTGTAGACTCTTCTGTGTTGGCCATGAGCCAAATTGCTTCAGCAAAGGTTTGACAAATAATCAGCATGTGTACAGGAGCAAAGATCACATCAATTGTGCAACAGCAAGCCACAAGCAAGCTTTCACTTTTCAATAAAAAGTTGTGTTGTTAAATATTCTGTTATTCTGTTTTTCTTTTTTTAAAAAAGAGATATTAATGTATGAGTTGATTTTTCTAAACTCAAACTTCAAGTTTAATTGCAGTGTTGGCACTCTGCAATATATATGTGGGTGGTAGGTTGCAGTTTGGACACTCAGTCTCTAAAAGTTTCACTATCACTGAGGTAAGGGTAAAAGAAAGACTGAAATGTATCAAGGAAATCACTGACTCCTAGAACTCCAGGTCTAGTATTGAGGGCACATTGTGCTAAGCTGTGGTCTCCTCCGGATTTGAGAAGCTCTGTCCTGTTGATTAGCTCTCTCAGGCTGACTACCATGGACTTCTTGGCATCTCTCTGTGACTTCTGTTTCTCTCTCCAAGATCCATGTGCTGCTTTCTCAGGGGTTGTCTGCAGGTACTTCAAGCTTGCAACACTGTTGAGCCTCTCAGGATTTTATCTGAAACTGCAGCCTCCATGGCTCTATCACTCTTGCTTTCTGTATCGCTGAGAAGCTAACAACACCTGGACAATGCCAGGCTCTCCCATCAGTTTGAGATATTCCTGGCTCCTCTTGATCCAGATATACCTTTCTGGTTGTCCATGGGGAAATTCTTAAGGCAATATTATGGCAACAAGGTGTCAAGGGTTTCTTCTCAAAAGATTCTGTCCTGAAAATTTTTGAAACAAATTTTTATTTCTGTACATCTGAACCTGTGATGACTGTGGGCTTACCAATTCTGAAATATTCCCAGGAATCTTTCCTTCGGTCCTGATGCAAGGAACATGACTCCCTTTTAATTGTTTTCATCTCTTCAAAACAGAATGATCGTCTTTCACTATGTGTTTTGATTTCATTCTTGTCTAGTCACAGAGATTTCCAAATATCTCAACACATTTTCTGTTCCTGATTGTTACAATAAATTTGAATAAAATAAGTATAGCATACATTCTAATAAATGTTTTTCTTTATTTTTAATTTCCTCTTTCAGATAAATAAATCTATCTCCTTTTAGTTTAAGATTCTGTTAAGTTGGGCTATATATAAAATATATCATTAGCATGGCCCTTCTTGCTCACAATCTTACCTGAATTCTGGTGTGGTTTCCCACAAGAATTAGCTGTCAATTTCTCTTCAAAGAATTATAATGTTTTCTATCTACTCTTTCAAGCTTTCCCAAATTCTTTGCATAATCTAATTCCAAAGTGTTCTTCACTCAGATAGAAAAAAGTCGCACATACCGACAATTCTTTCGTTAGTCAGTTTTTCATCGCCCCCTGAGAGCCCTTATTTAATTTATGAAGAGGCAAGGCTTATTTTAGCTCAGAGACCATGGTTTTGGAGGATTGAGTCCTTCATCTGCTGGCCTTGTTGCTCTCGGCAAGTTACCAGGCAGCATATTAGGGTGAAATCACAGAGTGGAGAAAAGCCAGTCACTTGTGCCTGAGAAGCAAAATAAAAGAAGACCAAACTCCTGCAGTCCATTGTGATAACCTGTCCCCAAGCACCTGTAGGCCACCCACAAAGCTCTGCTTCTTCAGTGTCCCCTCCGCTTCTAACAGCAAGATGGGCTAAGGAACTAGCCTCTAGAAGATGAGCATGTGGGAGCACCCCAGATTCAAACTATTGAACTATTTATGATAAAATCTCTCCATAAACTAGGATGAGAAGGATTTTCTCCTACTTGACAAAAAACAGCTACACAAAACTGTGCTGTAATAGATCAATGAAAACACATAGAAAACCCAGCCATAGATTCATAAATATAGCAATAGATTTTGGATAAAGGTCCAAAGCAATGTAGTGAAGAAAAGATATTTTTTCTTTCTTTTTAAACAAATAGTGCTGGATAATTGCATTCTCACATGCTAAATAAATTGAGGCAGATGCATACACAACACCATTCACAAAAATTAATGCAAATGGATCATACATTTACACTTAAAATACCAAGCAGGAAACCCTTAAAGACATTTAAGCAGATAAACGTGATGGTTAGGTCTGGTATCCTATCCATCCTTTTTATATACAATAAGAAAATCTGACAAATCAGACTTGGGGTGGGAGGAAATAAATGAAAAAGAAACATAAAATGGAAATGAAGCTTTAGAAATAAAGAGGGGAAGAGAAGTTGAAGGAAGGGGAGGAGAATGAGAAAAAAGAAGAATCAAGATATGTCATGCACAAATACAAATTCCCTGTGATGAATGTGATCATTATATACATGAAAGGTGTCAGTAAACATAATAATTAAAAATTAATTAATTAATCAATTGCTTAAAAGCTTCTGCTCTGCAACACAACACTGTTTGATACCAGCACAGTTCATAATGTTTAAATCTTAGAAATAAACTAACTCTCAACAGATGAAAGCCGGGCATGGTGGCGCACACCTGTAATCCCAGTACTCGGGAGGCTGAGGCAGGAGGATCGGTGCGAGTTCGAGACCAGCCTAGGCTACAAAAGAGAGCTCAAGGCCAGCCTGAACTGCATAGTGAGACCCTGTCTCAAAAAGACAAAAACAAAAAAACAAACAAACAAAAAAAACAGATGAATGAATGGGTAAAGAAAATTGATATGAACACATGACAGACACAAGTCATTTGTCGGAAAACGGATGGTAAGGTCACAATACCTAGTGAAATAAATAATATGCACAAGCTTAAATATCAAATGATCCCTCTTTTATGAGACACTCAAGTTATAAATAAAAAAGCAATTGAAAAAAATATCTAATGGGCTGGGGAGATAGCTCTGTGGCACAAGTACCTGCCTGACAAGTGCAAGGACATGAGTTTGAAGCCTGGTGCCCCCCCCAAAAAAAAGATATCTAATAGGAGGTGAGGAGAGAGAGATCTTTATCAAATTGGGAGGGAATTAACATACAGATAGAGCTAGATAGATAGGTAGATAGATAGAGCATGAAGGCAAGAAAAGGAGATAGAGAAGCCTTTAGGATGTGTGATGTACATGTACCACCCCAACATTATGAATATAAACATTGTGTACTCAAACATGTACTAAGTACAAAAAGAGACAAACCATGGGAAGGGAGAAAATATTTACATAACATGTATCACTTGAATGCATTATTTATAAAAAGAACAAATTACACAAAAACCTCCTAATTTTTAACAATAAGAACACAAACATTCTGATTTAAAAACTGAAGGAAAATCTGAACATCTCAGAAAAGACACACAGATGGTAAATGATCATATGAAAATATGTTCAATAGTATATTTCAGGCAATATTGGAAACTAAAATAATAGCAATATACCACTGCACAACTATTAAAATGGGCAAAATCTGACACCAGATGTTTTGGACAATGTGAAGCAAGAAGTGCTCTTATTAACTGTGTGTAGAATTGCAAATCATAGAGCTCCTTTTGAAGGCAGTTTAGTAGTTTCTTGCAAGGTAACCATAGACAGCGTAGGATCGAATAACAGTGCTCCTTAGTATTTACCAACGTTAGTTGGAAGCTTATGCTCACACAGAAACATTCCTGCGAATGTAGATCTCAATGTTATTCAGAATTGCCACAAATGGGAAGAAACCAAGACGCCTTTCAGTATATGATGGAGAAACAAATGGTAGTGTATTCGTACAATGGCACATTGCATTACACAATGTAGAAAGGAGATATTGAGCCACAACATATGTGGAATAAACTTAACTTCTTACTGCTGAATGAAAAGCCACTCCGAAAAAGCCGTATCCTACATAATTCCAATATGATGCTATGAAAGAGGCAAAGTAAAGGCAGTAAGAAGTCAGTGATTGCCAGTCATTTGTGAGAAAGAAGAGCACTTACTGGGTGGAATACAGGAACAGTGAAACATTTTTGCCGTATTGAAACCATTTTATACCATACAGAAATTGCAGATATATGACATGCATTTATCAAAATCCACAGAACTGAGCAACATGCAGTAAATCCTAACATTTTATAACACATGTCCTACACTATATATATATATATATATATATATGTATATATATATGTATGTATATGTATATGTATAAGTATTCATATATATGAAAAGAATATGGTTAAAGAAAATGGGAATAACATAAGATTGTTCTTATGAAAGAAGACATTATTCATGAAGCAATACAAAATATGATAGTAGATCTGTGAACACATATATCAAGCAATATTAATAACTATGTACTCAGCATAGTAGCCAGTATGATATTTAATGTTGCTAAAAATCTCCAGTGAGTCAGCAACAAGAGAAAGAAAAATTATAAATAAAGATTATTACAACTTCTGTGGAAATTCTAGACAATGAATTATAAGATTTATTTTCCTTTGGGAAAACATCTCTAAAATAAAAATTAAGACTTAAGTAAAGGCATGGCTAGAGCCTGGACTGGACATAGAATGAAATTTCTGTGATGTACAGTGGTTCTTTTTTGCCTTTAAATATAATGCTGGGGTGCAGCATGTAGAACATGACTCAGCCTATAGTAGGTACAGAACTTTTTAGAATGAGTGAACGAAACCAAGCCAAACCCAGATCTCCTGCTGGCTGACCTATAATGAAGCGAACATTTCTTTATAGTTATGAAATAAGACCAATTAAATCTTGAATTTATGGAGCTTTTCATCCCACTTACAATCAAATGGGGGTGATGTACAGTGCCCAAGCGCAAACTGCAGCTGTCTGCAAACTGCTCCATCTAGAGCTCAGATGCTCCACAGATTTACAGTCTGTTCCTTACTTTGAGCAATGAATAGGGTTTTGCATGGATAACTGAGAGTTATGTGTAACGATGTGAAAACTATCCTTTTGCTTGTAATTTTTCTATTTCTTTTTTCTTGTAAGCAAGAAAAATCATGGTCCCTAAAAACCATCCCATCCCATCCCATCACTGTTTAGGCCCCATCTCTTTCCACACATAATGTGCACCATCAGACGTTATTCCTATACACAGCAGTTCTATTGCTTCTGGAAGAAGTGTTGCCAGGTTTCACATAACCCGTGAATCATCCTTGTTTAAATCTGGAACTATCTGACATAGTGTAACAAATCTAGTTTTAAGAGATCATAATGCAGAAGACGATTTCTAAATTGGAACTTGCAGCAGTAGTAATTGCTGTGCAAGTGAGAATATGGGCAGAAAAATGGATAATTCTGGACAAAAGCTTGCTTCTGAAATTGATTTGTAATTCTGCTCTTCCTTTTAAAATTAAAGAAGTCCTTATTTTGTATCTAGGAAGTTATGGACTTCTTTTTTTAATTTCCTTCTAATAGTTTTTTTTTAAACTTTGTGTTACTTTTAATAAGAAATAACAATGTATAACAATGTGACAGTTTCAAAACACGTCAGTAGTACATTTCAGTATTTGAAGTAATGCATACTGTTGTCTTCCTTTTAGTTATAAGGAGCACATGGTATAGATGCTATAATTTTTCAAATCATTATTAGTACAACAAAATTTCTTCTCATTGAACTAATAGAAAGTAGTTGTATGCATAATTTAATGTTCAATAATTGCATTGGGTTATTGGTAAAACTGGCAAAATGTTGGAAGCTGATGATTTAAGCCCTTTACAGCTCAGCATTCTAATCTAGCTTTATGTTTTATGTCTTGTGGTTAAACTTATCTGCTGGGTGGTTAAGGGTAATTTTAAGCAAGACCTGTATAGCAAAACGTGTAACTATTGTACCTCCCAAGGTCAATCCAATCCCCTCAGGATTTACTTTGAAACCATGTACAGTGCTTTGTAGAGCTATTGTCAGTGACAGCCATCTGGATGAGTCATGGCCATTGCTTGACTAGTTTGCTCTCTGTGAAAGTCTAAGAAAATGTTTTCTCTCTAGGTGGCTCACCTCAGGCACACTATACATCTGCAATCCCTTTCCTCTGTAGCCCCATAATCTCCTTGAACAGAAAATTTGGAAAACCACTGAGTTATAGGATGTTATAGCACAGGTTCTCTTACGTCCTGAGTCCTCACTGACCTTGAAGGGCTAGAGCCAAAATATTGGCTATCCTCATAGCTCTGCTTTTTTCTAATTTTTGGCCTATAAACTTAAGTTGTTAAACCTCCAGAAGAAAAGTGTAATGACATTATTACTCTGTAATATAGGTACTCAAGCATGACATCACTATCGTTCTGAGTATCAAACATCTTAGACTTAATTTGGGATTGGTATTTTCTATCAATCATTGATATTCTAATAAATCTCCATAGAATGTGATAAAAGCAGGAAACAACCAAAATGCCCATCATCTGAAGAATGGTTGAAAAAGATGTGTTATTTTTGTACAATTGAATATTGCTCAGGTATAAAGAATGATAAACTAGAAGACATCATATATAAATGGATATATCTTGAGCATATACTCATAGGTGAAATAAACCTGACCTACTTGTGTAAATATCGTATAGTCTCCCTAGTGTAAGAACTCAAAGGAAGAAAAAAATGGAGAGGCATAACACAGCTGAATGGAAATCAAGGACTTCAGGGTTAAATAATGAAGTAACTGCAAGCAGAAAAGATATAAAGTACGGCAGGGGCAAAGCCATACACTTATATGCACAGGATGAATTAGATAAGGGTCCTAGGAACCTCCAAAATGTGTTTGACACTGAGGATAGCAATGCATAACAGTAAAAATATGCTTGGAATGCCTGTCACTCTGGTCTTTTACATGTGTGCTACTTCTAATGTAATTTCAGTTACTACAATACTCTCAAGTAAATGGTTGGTTTACAAGTAAACAAAAAAGGGTATTAAATGAGAATGAGTCTAGGAAAATGCCATAGGATTGACCAGCTACAATTTTGTACATACTTGGATTTCTAAATAGGAAGTAGTGGATTCCAAAAACAAAGTTATTAATTTAAGGAAAAAACACAAGCAGACAATAACATGGGCAAAACTAAGATTTTTCCGGAATTTCATAAGAAATCTTAAACCAAAATCCATGATGGTTATATGAAAGCTACATAATGTAACTCCAATATAAATAAGTTTGCAGTAGATGAAAATATGATCAAATCAGAGAAACACAAAAAGAAATACTGTAGGTTAAACACACAATAATATTTTATGGACATGCATATATAAATTACACAAGAAAACTACAAATAATGAAAATAGTGCATGTGAATTAATCTATCTAATTGCTATGTTCTGAATATCTACAGTTTCCAACTTAATATGATTCCAGTCTGGAAGCAAAGCAGATGAATATAATTAATGCAGTAATAGTAAAACTGGCTATACTTTAAATATGCACCTGTATAATTTCCAGTCTGCCTAGCCACCCTAATCAGGACAGCAAATGTGACTATTTTTTTTTTTTTTTACTTTTTACTACATAACTAAAAGTTTAAAAGATGGGAGCTGGGGAGATAGCTCCAAGGCACAAGTGCCTGCTGGGCAAGTGCAAGGTCGTGAGTTTGAACCCCGGTCCCACAAAAAAAAATAAAATAAAATAAAAAATAAAAGTTTAAAAGATGTAAATATCCATAAATTTCATTGTTGGCATTTGTGCAAGTTGATTGAACACTAAAAAAATGTAGTTCAACAGATAGTATGTAGAGGAGAGGAATTTGGGCTCGGTATTGATGTTATGAAATAATGTATAGATTAACTTTACCAGTGATTTATCTACTTTATAATATTCAATACAAATTTACATTTTAATGTATATTAATCTTGTGCCAATTTTTGTATGATGACCCACTATTTCTGAGATTGATTTTTCTTGTTATGAACTTTACATTTAATAAGTAGATGAGCTTCTTATAGTTGGATAAATTGAAATGATTATAATGATGCTCATATAATGATAATGGTGGTCATATATTATTTTTATGGTATAGATTTTAATATTAACAGAGCCAATACATATAGTGTTCCATTATTAGTGAATAAGAGACTTTATCTTAGGAGGATATTTTAAGCAAATAATTCATATTATGTGATTTTTTCCAGTATATTTTTAATAAAGAAGTGTGACTAGATTATATAGAAAATGTGGCACATACTGGGTGTGTGATATAGGCTTCACTGTGTGCTCTGATGATAGACATATTTTTTTTCCAAATCATTAACTTGTCGTTCCTCTTCAATTCTAAAGAAATAGTTTTTAAAATTAAATCCTGACTTATAACCTTTAATTTTTTATTTATTTTATGTATTTTTTTCATTTTATGTATTTGGCACAGGGTCTCACTACACAGCTCTGGTGTTTCACAGGCATGAGCCACCACGCCCAGACTCAGTTACCTGCACAGCATGTGGGACTTGGAATCAAATCCTGGTCCCTTCACTTGCCAAAGCAGGAATTTAGTCCACTGAGCTATCTTGGTGGCCTTGAATTCTTTCCTTTGTGATTAGCCCTCATTCAACTCCTCACAACTCTTGACCACCATCATTCAGCCGGCCGTGGAAAGTCTGCCTTCATTTTGGCAAGGAACAACCTGGCAAGATTTTAGACAGGTAATTTTCTTTGAATGATGCACATTGTTGAAGCTGTTACATATTTCAGAGTTCACAAATTAACTGTAGTAAGAAATGAAGCCTTGTTGTAACATAACTAAATTGGATTTATTATTTGAACTATGGTTTCATATTGGTGACTAAAATTTACTCTTATTCAATTCTTGATAAACCTAGTCAATTACTCTTTCTTCATAGTATTTCACTGAAATTTTGGAAAGCTTCATCAGAACTTTTAATTTGGGGAGAAATTAAGGTATGCCTGATTACCTGCCTACTCTTTACATTGGTAAAGAAAAACAATTATATATATATATATATATATATATATATATATATATATATACCTTAGCTTTCTTCATTACTTAGTCTTTCATAATACCAGACACTGAATTCAGTAACCCTATGAATTTTTGACTTTTTCTATCTTCCCAGTACAGGGATCTTTATTTCTTTATGGGAAGGAAAAGCTGACTATCACTTTGTCATACATCCCTCCTAATCTATTATTTATGCTTGAACTTTATTTCTAGGATCCTCTAGGGTCCTAGTACTCTATTTTCAAAAATCCTTGAAAAGGAAACGCTGCTTCCCTTACTCAATGTATCTATAGCAAGTTTTGAAAGTTCACTTAAAAAGAGAATAATCCAAGAACATTTTTTGTTTTTATTTTATGGGAATAAAGTCCCAAAATTTCAAAACAAAATAGTAGGAGAATACAATAGTTAACACCTTGGATATTGTTATGTTCAAAGTAGTTTCTCAGCACACAATAGATGGGAATAAAAAGTTCTTTAAATAGAATTAGTACAAACTTGCCTTTTCAATTAACTTAGAGAAACTAGTAGTATAAATGTAGAGATCTCATTTCACCCAGTGGATCTCCTTCTGGGGGGAATTATAAATATCATACCATAGTGCTATATGCATACTCATTTTAATAGCAGCTCAGTTTGTAATAGCTACATTGAAAACAGCCCAAATGTCCATCAACCAAGGAAAGGATGAAAAAGATGTGGTGTTTTTTATGGAACAGAATACTTTTCAGACATAAAGAAGGATAAACTTGACAGCTGGCTAGACAGCTCAGCAGATGAATATGTCTGGTTAGGCAGACTGTAGCCATACCCAGTGTGCCATACAGGTCTTATACCTGGGGCATGCTGAGAAAGCAGTTGAGACTGGGCATGGTGGCATGCATCAGTAACCCCACCTTTAGGGAGGCTGAAAAGAAGAGGCCACTATGAGTACAATCTATGTAGTGAGATCTTGTAGTCCCCAAGTGCATTTAAAAAAAGGATAAACTTGAGTCATTTATAGGTAAATGACCTATAGGGTGCCACTTGAGAACATAGTCAATTTATTTTAAAACTTTATTTACTTACTTACTTACATACATACTTACTTACTTACTTACTTACTTATATTATGATCGGCTCAGCCTCTGGGGATGGGGCTGGCACAGCATGTGGTGCTGGGGATCAAACTGTGCTCCCTGTGGTTGCTTAAGCCTGCCAAAGCAGGTGCTTGGACTGCTGAGCTATCTTGTCGGCCCCAACATAATCAATTTAGAATACACAACTCCACAAAACACAGTAGACTTGGTTTCAAGTCCCTATTGAAGTTATCAAATAAAGCTAGAAAAAAGAAACTTCAGAAAATCCTCAAAAATTGAATAATATGTGATATCGATGAATAAAATTAGCATTCAAAAGAAAACCAACAGGGAATTTTTCAAATACTTGAACACTAAGTTCTACTGAGTAAAAGAATAAAAATATTGAAAGATTAAAATATTTTGAAATTGATCAAGCAACAGCCCTGATTCATCCAGATGGCTAACACTGGCAAAAGTTCTGCAAACCATAGTACATAGTTTCAGGGTAAATCCTAAGGGGACCTGACTGACCTTGTCAGATACAAAAGTGACATTTTTTGGTGATATAGGTCTTGCTTTATCTTGGTCTTAGCCATCCAGCAGAAAAGTCTAACCATGAGGTATAAAAACGAAAACCATATTAATGTGCTGAGTTGTAAAGGGCTCAAGTCAACAGCCTCTGATACTGCTAGCTGAGCTGATAATCCACTGTTATGGACTATTGGACTATACATACAGATACTTTCTCTTTGCGCAATGAAAAAGAAGATCTGTACTAACAATGTTTAAATAAGAAATCATGTCTGCATCTTGCACTCTGAACAACTACAATGAAGACAATATGCAATGTATTAATTATCCTAAAAAGAAAAAAATAAGAAAAGTAAAATAAATACTCTAAAAATGACAATGCATGTCAAAATATTAACAAAGATTATATATATATATATATATATATATATATATATATATATATATTTGAATCTGTGGGACATAGATTGACCATTATGTGAAGAAATTTGTAGCACTAAACGTATATATTAAAAATATTAATGAGCAGTTCTCACAGGAAATATATAATGGTGAACTCACACATTGGGAAAACAGAAAAGAACAAATAAATACCCTAATACTGCACCTCAAGTTTGTAGAAAAAAGAAGAGCAAACCAAGTCCAAAGCCAAAACACAGGAGGAAATTATAAAGATTAGAACAGTAATTAGTACAAGTGAAACAAGGAAAACAATACAAAGAATTAATAATTCAGAGAACTGGTTCTTTGAAAGATTTAAAAAACATGATAAAACCCTAGCCAACCTCCTCAAAAAGAAGGAAGAAAAAAACTCAAATTCAAGAAATAAGGAAAGAATGAAATTATTACAAATCCTATGGAAATTCAGAAGATCATCAAAAAAAATCTTTACTCTCACAGAATAGAAGGCAAAATAGAATTGGACAGATTCTGAGGCACAAATTATCAACACTGAATCAAGAGCATCTAAAAACTCTGAATAAATGCCATTAAGTCAATAAAATTCAAAATGTAATAAAAATTTACCAACAAAGAAGTGAGAAATGCTAGATCCTGGTAGATCCACAGGTGAATTCTACAAGAAATTTAGGGAAGAGTTAATTGCAATGATCCTCAAATTCTTTAATGAAATTCAAAGGGAAACAGTACTCTCCATCTGATTCCTGGAGTTAAATATTATACTAATACTCAATCTGAAAAAAGACTTACCCAGTACAATCTCCCTCATGAAAATGGACGCAAAAATCCTCAATAAAATATTAGCAAAAAGAATGCAGCTACTCACCAAGAAGATTACACACTAAGACCAACTATCATTCATCCCAGGGATGTAAGGATCATTCAAAAATGCACATCTATAAATGCAGTATATTATATCAATAGAGCAACAAAGCAAAACACGAACATCTCAATAGAAACAGAAAAAGCCCTAGGGAAAACTGGAATAGTTGGCCTATACCACAATCTGATAAAAACCATTTATGACAAACCAACAGTCAATATTTATGTATTTATTTATTTATTTATTTATTTAGTTATTTAGTTAGTTAGTTAGTTATCGTGGAACTGGGGATCGAACTTAGGACCTTGCACTTGCCAGGCAGGCACTTGTGCCTTTGTTCTATTTCTCTGGCCCCAGCCAATACCATTTTAAATGGAGAAAATCTGAAAATTTCTACTATAAAATCATGTACAAGATTAGGATGTCCACTACCACCTCTCCCATTCAATATAGTTCTGGAAATAGTAAGCAGAATTAATAGAATGAAAGAGAAATAAAAGGACTAAGAATAAGTATGGAAGAAGTCAAACTATCATTATTCACAGACAATTCTACTGCACATGGAACACTCAAAACACCACCAAGAAGCTCTTAGAATTTATAAACAAATTCAGTAACATAGCAGAATACAAAGTTAACACAGAAAAATCAATAGCATTCCTTTACATGGATAACAAATTCACTGAGAGATATTAGAGAAAAATTACTTTCCACAATAACATCCAAAAAATGAAATATTTATGAATTAGTCTAAGGAAACAAAAGATCTATACATAATGTACAGATAAAATGGAAAGAGATTGAAGAGGATTTCAGAAAATGGAAAGATATTTCTTGCTCCAGGATAGGAAGGACCAACATTGTGAAAATGCTGATACTTGTAAAAATGTTATACAGATTTAATGCAGTCCTTATCAAAACACCATCAATGTATTTCACTGACCTAGAGAAAATATTCCTAAAATTTTTTTGAACCATGAAAGACTAAGAATGCCAAAGGCAAACCTGACAGCAAATGATAGGCCAGGGACATTATATTCCTTGACTGGAAATCATACTACAAAGCTACTGTGACAAAACCAGCATGGTACTTGGGAATAAACCAGACATAACAATCAATGGAACAGACTAGAAGATGCAGATACAACTACAAACATACCCAGCCACCTTATTTTTTACAAAAGGACCATGCATGTTCACTGGAAGAAAAAAATAGCCTCTTTAACAAATGGTGCTGAAAAACTGGCTCTCCACATGTTGAAAACTGAAACTAGATCCATGTCTGTCAACCACATGCACTAAACTGTTTCAGAATGGGTTAAAGATCTAAACTTAGAATAGAAATACTAAACCTACTGGAAGAAAAAGTAGGTGGAAATCTTGAAGACATAGGTTAGGCAGAGAGTTCAAGAAAAAAACAATGCATGGAAAATACTTCAAAGAATTAATAACTGAGTTCTCCTCTTAATGAAAATATTCTGCACAATAAAAGAAATCATAAGCAGAATGAAAAGAGAACCCACAAATTAAGAAAAAGTATTAACCAACAGTCACTCATACATTATGTATTCCACCTAGAATATGTAAAAGAACTAAAAAAAAAAATTAGGACCCCCGAATTCAATGATGTTATTCAAAAATAGACAGCTAAAATAAATACACACTTATCTGAGGAAGAAATACAAATGATGAAAAAATGTTCCATAGCAGTGGCTATTCAAGAAATAAAATTAAAACAACATGATATACTGTTTCATCCCAAAAAGAGCGACTGTCATAAGGAAATCAACTACTAACAAATGCTGGAGAGACTGTGGGGAAAAAAGCAACCCTTCTTCACTGTTGGTGGCAATGTAGACTGGTACAACCACTACGGACAGCAGTATGGAGACTCCTCAGAAAATAGGATTGGAAGTTCCATTCAGCTCAGCTATTCCCTTCTTGGGTATTTTTTTTTCCAGTATAACTGAAAACATCATAACGCAGTGATATATGTGTACCTATGTTTATAGCAGCAAAATTTGCCCTAGCCAAATCTTGGAAATAATCAAAATGCCTATCACCTAAGTAATGGATAAAAATATGTGTTATTTTTATACAATGGAGTATTACTGAGGTATCAAGAAAGACAAACTTGAAGCCTTTATAGCTAAGTAGATTCAACTATAGGTTATACTCATAAGTGAAATAAATCAGACTCACATGTGTAAATATCATATTGTCTCCCTAGTGCAAGAACCTGAAATAAGAAACAAAATCTGAAGGGTATAAGAGATATAGTAAAATGGAAAGAAATGAAACATAAATAATCAGCATGAAGATGAGGGAAAGGAGAAGATAGAAAAAAGGAAGGGGACAAATCATGCAAGTATATATATGGATGGCTGAGATGACTGTAGTACTCATTTTCATCAGTTTTCTCAGAGTAGCAGTTAATGTTTAAGATTTTCACTTTGTCTAACTTTATGTGTTACAATCTGCAGTCTGAGCAACTACATTGATGGCAGCAATGTGCAATACAAAAGCTTAGTTGAATAATTCTCATCTTGTTTTTCTAATGTGTACTGTTTCTAATATCTTACCAATTATTGTACTCTGTCAAATAAAGTAAAAAGTAAAAAGGACATGAAAATATTAAGATTTATTGAAATCAAGCATTAACTTTTAATTATTTGACCAAGCTTGCACCCCTATATCTGTTAATTAGAGCAACAGATTTGAAGATAAAAATATGTAATGTAGCATCCATTATTAAATTTTTATTCTTGTTTTGAAATTCTGCACCATATGTATTGCATGTTACTCTGTTCTTGTCTTTGTATTTGCTTTTGTTTGTACTTTTTAAAATAAAGTAAAAGGTATGTTAATTATTTTAATAATCTAAACTCTCAACTAAGCAAATTAGAAAAAGAAAAGGAAAATACATTTCAAAAGAGAAAAGAATCAATAAAGGTAAACATATAAAGTGATGAATTGGAAAATAACAATAAAAACAGAAAAACCAGTGAAATTAGAATCTTTTAGTAGTTCTACAGTTTTAGGGGCTACATTTGTCTTCAACTCATTTAGAGCTCAGTTTTATAAGCTGAGTTAAGGAGGAGATAGGAGCCTAGTTTTATTTTCTTTAAGTGGATATTCAGGTTTCACAGCACCATTTATTGAAATGTTAGTCCTTTTTAGCTTTTTCAATTACTTTTAATAAGAAATAACAATGTGACTGTTTCAAAACATGTTAGTAGTGTATTCCCAATAATTGATACAATGCATGTTGTTGACCTCGTAGTTATTTACAGCACAGGATGCAGACATGATAATTTTTCTAATCATTGTTGATACAAAAATTTCTTCAAGTGAAAGTAATTGTATACATAGTCTAATATCTCATAATTGTAGTGTGTTATTGGCAGAACTGGCAATATCGGAAGCTGTTGATTTAAGTCTTGCACAGCTCAACATACCAAAAAACCTTCTTTACTTTATGTTCTTAGAATTTTTACAAATATAGGCTATTGATGTAATTAGTTGTCTTTATGTCTGACTCTTCTATTTATTTTAAAATACCAATTTCATCGTTTTGATTGCTACAGCTAATGAATCTGTAAACTTTTGGATAATGTGGACATTTCTTTCAATGTATGGATAATATATATATATATATATATATATATATATATATATATATATATAATATATATATATGCATTTGTTTGTATCTTCTTTAATTTCTTGTCTCCATATTCTAGTTTTCAGTATACACAAGCCTCGCCTTATTGTTCAAATGTTGCTCTAATTAATTTTAAATTTTGATGCTACTCTTGTAAAATATTTTTCCAGATATTTTGTTGTCAGTGTATAAAGTGCTACAGGTTTTGTATTAATTTTGTAATGTGTTACCTCCTTGACTTGTTTTCAGCTCTAAGTGTCTTTTTTTTAACTGCACCAGACCCTTGCACTTGCCAGGAAAGCTCTTATTCTACTCTTCTATCTCCCCAACCCTTAAGTGTCCTTGATATAGTCTTTAATATATTAAATATAATCAACAAAGAGATACAATATAATCCATACTTTCCTGTACAGGCTCCCTTTTGATTTTTTTCTTGATTAGTCTATAGAGCATTTCCCAGGTTGCACTGACTACAAGTGACAAGATTAGGAATCCCAGTTTTATTTCTGATTTTAGATGAAAAGTTTCAGATTCTCATCACAAGGTTTTATGTTATGTTTTGTCATATATATGGCCTCTTTATTAGGTTGAGATTCACACTTTCTACATCTATTTTTTGTGACAGTCTTCAAGATCATGAATAGATGTTGAATTGTATGAAATTGCTTTAATGAGTATATTGAGATGATCATGTTGTGTTTTCCTCTTTAGTTAAAAAAATTAAATTTAAAGTTAAAAAAAATCTCCCTGAAAACACCTTCATGATCAAATTGTTTCATGAAGAATTTTGAAGTAAATTAATGGCAATTCTAATCAATCTGTTATGTAAAATAGAAAAAGGAGGAACACTGTCAAGGCCATTCTACAGAAAAAGCATTACCATGAGCCAAAATGAGACCAGGGTTCCACTTTGTGAAAGATGGCAACCCTCTATTTGTGATCTTGTGGACAAATCTAGAGAAATTGTCAGCAGAATAATGAAGACCAGAATGAATTATGCAGCAGAGACTCCCTTCTATCTGGAATTCTAGAAAGTCACATTTGCAGAAGAGAGTAGAATTGAAGACAGAAACCAGTGGTATAAGTTAAAGCACACAGTTTGAGTTTCATAGGATGAATTAGTTATAGATAAGTGTTATCTATAAATATTGTGAAATGAGTGGCAAAGCAATATAGTTAATAATAATAGCAGCAAATAGTTCAGTGTATATTTATTAAGAAGAATCTCAAGTGTTCTTGACACATTCATAACAGAAATTACATGAAATGAATTTGTTAATTAGTTTGATTGCTGCTAGTTATGTAATAATGTGTATAGGTATCTAAATACATCACATTGTGTACTTTGAATTAATGTAGCTTGGAAGTTCTTCTCTATCTGTTCCTTTTCACTGCCACATATGTAGTGTGCTTTAAATAGTCAATGCCTTCTTCATATTTGCACAAAACATTCTCATTAAATTGTAGGGTGTGAGTTGTTGATTGAAGTGTAGGGTGTGAGAAGGTTATAAAGCTCATCTTATTATTTACATTACAGGCTTTCTTAAGCAAGATCTGTGCTTTCTTTCATAATAAAAATTCTTCACGGCAGAAAACTCATGATGCCTGAGCAACTTGCATGTGTAGGTAATTGCTTAAAGCATCTCCCTGCAGTCAATATCCTGACTGTACAACTTCAGAACCACAGAATGTATGTGCCCTTGGGTTCCCACTCCTTGAAAATAACTACCTGTGGAATTTTCTTTTCCTCTATGTTCATGAGGTAATTGAAGACTGCCAAATAGTTAATGGCTCAAGGATCTAATTTATTTGGTTTGAATATCTCCTCTCAAACGCATGCTGAAAATAACTTAGTATTCTAGCATTATTAAGAAGGGGTGATTAGGCCATGGCTCTGAACACTCATGAGTAGATAAATGCTGTGACTTCAGAAGTGAGTTTGCTCCTCCTGATTCTCCTCCTCCTCTTCCATTTCCTCTTCTCTTTGCTACCACCCTTTCCTTGTCTCTTTCCACTCTCTTCTTTTGCTTCTCTTTCTCTTCTTGTCCTCCACACTTTTCAACATTGACTAGAATTGTCTAGAGCAATTGATTAAAACTGATTACATCGAATGATTACAACTCATCAATCTTGTGTTTTTATCATTTAAACTATACACCAATAAATTACTCTTCACTTTAAGTGACACAGTCTGTGATTTTCTGTTATAGCAGCCCAAAATAGATTAAGACATTCAAGTAACCATCTTCTTATTGCTCAAGTGGGATGACTCTGGAATACTTTCACTGTCTTCCAGAGCAAGGTAAAAGTTTATTCACTATTGTACCCTGTATAACACTGTCCACACTTCTTTTCTTTCCATTTTTCTCTCCTTATGTTCTTTTCTTGCTCTTAAAACTCATAGTCCACTCCACAGGACCCAATTATGGTACACAAGTCCCATTAGTTTTATATTGATTGTTTTCAACTCAAAAGCTGCTTTCAAACTAAATGTGTTGAAGACAACTAAAATCACAAGTTTTAATGAGAAGGCAGTATATCTTATTTTTCTTTTCACATGGTGGTCCATCTATTGGTCTGAATTTTAATGTGCCTTCAGTTTTAGATCTTCTGTCAGATTTAGCTTGCTATCTGTAAATTTATATGAGTAATGATTTTGTCTGATATTTAGTTCACTTTCTGAACTTTATTCCTCTTTCTAGCTGATTGAAAACAGCTATGTTTTGGGTAAACTTGCTCATTATTTTGTAAAAATTGTGCAGGTGACACTAATTCAAAATACTAATAGCGTAATATACTCAGGCTGAGGCCTGTGAGATAGCTCAGTGGACTAAGTGCCTGTTTAGGCAAGCACAGGCGCTGGGGTTTCATATCAGGCACCACATGCTGTGCTGGTCCTGCCCTTAGGTGTGCTGAGCTGGCCACTTAGACCACAGATGGTGGCACATACCTGTAATTCTGGCGCTGGAGAGGCTGAAAACAGGAGGATAAGTATGAGTCCAAGCTACACAGTGAGACCCTGTATATATATTCAGGCTCACTAACTGTAAAACATAGTGATCTATAGTCTGGAGAAAAATAAAAACAAAATCCTTTCTAATTTAATTTAACAAAAACTTTATCATGTTAAACCATTGGGTTATCAGCTTTTTAGATTGTTACACTTATTTTCTGAGCGTCTATTTCCTAGCAGTTGGAAAAATGTTACTCACTTTCATTAAGTCATCACCAGACTTGTACATTCTCTATCAGTAATAGTAAGCAAGATTCTATAGCAAGGTAAGTACAATAGTTTGGTAACCTAGATAAAGTTGCCTACTCTGTCAAGTACAGCTAGTCTCTGTTAAGGTGTACAGGGTATGTAGGAAGTGGGCTTCTGATGGTTATGCAGGTTCTCAGACCTGGCAAGTTTGCAATTCTCAGCACACAGCTTTTTAATTCACTTCTAGAATTACTCTGCTCATTTGGAACCCAGATCCTCACTGCTACCTGGAGGCCCCAATATCAACTAGAACATATCATTTCCATTTTAATTTTGCTGGGTGGTTTGATCACATGGTTTCTTCTACTTGCATCTGAGTATGGAAAATATAGTCTATGTGTACTCAGGAAGAATTCATTTTGATGAACAACTATCAATGTGTTCAAGTCTCTATTATAAAACTAATAAGGGAGGTGTATAGTAACAAATGCAGAACATAGTACAATAAGGGATAAAATAAAAAATTCTAAAGACATAAGTGGAAGCATGTAGAAAGGAAACTAAACTAATAGTTTGGCCTCAGTTTTATTGTGTAATGCTCTGAACTTTTATTCCTTATATTCTGGAAGTAACTGGGTGGCTCAGCTAATAAAAGAGTGTTAAATCCAAACTACAGTATGGATGGTTTATCACTGAGAAGACACTGAGTACAAAGATATATTTCCACTATTGTTATCTTTGAATTCTTTAATATTTTTTCCAGGCTCAGCCTACCTTGAGGATGGAGCTGACCCTGCAGGTGGCACCAGGGATTGAACTTCAGTCCCCTGCCCCTACCTAAGCTTGCCCAAGCAGTCACTTTAGACCACTGAGCTATTTTGCCTGCCCTGAATTCTTTAATTATAAATTTATACAGATAGAGATATAGTTGCTGAGTTCCCTAAGAGTCAATGATACAAATTCAAATGTAGCAATATCAAGTCACTATGCACATTGCTGTGGTTTCAGCTCAGCAAATAATTGTTGATTAATTGACAAAAATTAATTCTAGAAATTAATTCTAATTAATTTCTAGAAATCTTTCTTGGAATGTATTATTAGTAGTGAAAGTCACTGCTAAGGTCAAAATTTGAATTTTTAATATTAAAGGAAAATATACACAATAATTTTTGTTAATAAAATTATTTAAGGTTTTTCTCATTGAATATTATATTATCAGACTCAAATTTTGAAAAATAATTAATTCAATGGTTAAAACTTTCATCCTCGCCGGGTGTGGTGGCTCACGCCTGTAATCCCAGCACTCAGGAGGCTGAGGCAGGAGGATCGGTGCAAGTTCGAGACCAGCCTGGGCTACAAAAGTGAGCTCAAGGCCAGCCTCAACTACGTAGCGAGACCCTGTCTCAAAAAGACAAAAAAAAAAAAACAAAAACAAAAACTTTGATCCTTTACTATTTTTATTAATAAACTAATTATTACTAACCCAGTTAGAAATATAAAAAATATTTAAATTTTTATGTCTTTATTAATAAAATGTTAAAAAATTGATATTACCTAGGGTTTTCTTTTTTGTGTGTATTTTTTTTTCCGAAACTGGGGATTGAACTCAGGACCTTGTGCTTGCCAGGCAAGCACTTGTTCTACTGAGCTATCTCCCCAGCCCTTTTGTGTTTATTTTTATAGAATGTTTTAGAAGGCATACTTATTTTTAAGATTTGTCTATGCCAATGATAGCAATTGAGGGAATTAAGCCTAATAGAAGTATACTGGACAAAATGAAACAATAGCAAAGATATACATTTACAATGGGAAACTATTAATGAGCGGTAGGGGTATTGGTTGCTTTGCTAAACATTATATGTGCATGATATGGGTGTCATTTAGTAATAGTGTAATTTAGTAATAAGCTTTTTGTGGTGATGAGAGGTTGTCATTTTGTTTGTAGCACTGAAAATGCAGGCATGTGTATGTGACAAGTTTGTCTATAAAACCACCAAAACCAGAATTCATTCTAATACTAGGAGATATTAGTGTATTAAAATTAGGCCAACTTTGAATATTATACCCACAAAAAGATCTTAATTCAAGAGCAAATATTGGAAATTTGCAAACAAATGCTGCTCTGAATGAGAAGCCACTTCCTGTAGAATGCATCATAAAAGATCTTCCTTCAATGGGTATTTTGTATGAATGTTCACACTACACAATGTGTTATGTTACTTTTCATGAAAAATAGCCAGGCAAAATTAGAGAAGCAATTAAGCTGCTGTTACCTTTTATTGCAGTATACAATTCTTTCTCTCTCTTTTTTTTAAAATTATCATTTCATATAATGCCTGGCTATTTATTTATTTAAATTTATTTTTACAATAATTAATGCATTGCATAATGTTATCTTCATCATAGTTGTTCAGAGTACAAGATGCAGACATGCTTAATACAATTAGTCTGAAAGTCAGGAAAATCCTCACTATCATATTATGGCATGTCCTGGCCTTCCCATAAGATAGTCTTAGGGATTTAGGGCGATTTTCCCTAAGAAATACTTTTATTTAAAAGGACCCCAAAAGGTCCCTTTCCTCTACACAGTATGTTTACATGGTAATATGGGATAAAAGATAGAACTGTGTAAAGTTGTTACCTAAGCCTAGCAAAAATTCCAAAGTAAAATTTTGAATTGCTTCTTGCAAAATTTTATTGATATCATAATAACCCAGGAGACTACTGGTACTAAGGAAAAGTTTTATAATTTTAATTTTTAGTACTTTATTTTCTTCTTAATGGATAATTACTTTAGTTACAGAGAAACATTTCTGTCTAATCAAAAAGAAATTAAGATCATATTATGAAGTGTCAATTATCTTCTTTTAGTTTTATCTAATAGATTTTATTATTAGTTTAAATTTCTTCAATACTGAGAGAAAGTTTCATTTTCTATTCAAAGTGCTCCTCAAATATAAGAGAAGGTTAATCAACTTTTCTTCTTCTCATTATATTTTTAAACACACTTAATGAATAGATGTCTTTATATCGTTTCTGTAGTGATCTGGGCGTAGTGGAACATGCCTGTCTTCCCAGCACTCAGGAGACTGAGGCAGGAAGACTGCTGACAATTCAAGGTCATGCTGTGTTAGGCTGTGAGTTCAGAGAAGCTTGAACTGTAGTGAGACCCTGTCTCAGTAAAGTAAAACAAAACAGAAAAAAGCCCAATGAAGTCTTTATGGTGACTTATAAAATTCATTGCATAAAGTAAGGTCTTAGTAAAATATATAGAAATACTTTATAAGTGACATTTGATGAAACTTCATTTGCATAAAATGGCATTAGAGCATGCTTATGTTATTATACACACAGCATGCTTTCCAAGATAGTACATTAAAAGGAAAATATTTAGATTTACGACTACACATTGATCATAGTAACATTCTCAAGATAATTTAACATAGCATTTTATTTGAAATTGGTGTGCAAGATTTTTTTCTTATATTAATAGAAGTACAAAGCACATTAGAAATAAATTGCCCAACCTAAATTTCAGAATGTTCCTGCTCTTTTAGTATCTCCAGTGTTTAGGGTTGTAAATTGTTGTAATAAATCAAAATACCAGGTCTTTACCAATTGATTCTGTATTATCACTCATGTAACAATCTAATGTGGGTGTTCATATCAGTGGCAGGTTGTCTTACGCACAGTGATTCTGGAACCTGGTTCCTTCCTTCTTGCTGATTGCTATTTCCTGGACCTCTTCTGCTTTTGCATCTGCCTAACGAGATTATAATAAGCAGCATTCAGGAAAGGTAAGCTACTTCTTAAAAGTACAGGCACAAAGGGCCATTCCTTGCATACTTCATTGGTATTCTAGAACCAATATTAGGTCCACGTCCCACTGCAATGAGGGACAAAGAAGATAGTGACAGCATGTGTGTTGAGGGTGTTGAAAGCAATTAATATTATCAGGCAGGACTCTTTCCAAACCCTTAGGAAGTACACACAGGTATGTGTACCTTGCCCACAAAATTTTTTCCCTTCATTTTACCTAGTACAAACAATTAACTTACACTACTTTCCTTAGTAACATATATGCATAGGTAACCTAATATCTATTACTTATGGCACATAATTAACATAGAAAGCATCACTCGTTTATTTCAAAGCTATTTCTCAAGATGTAAATTATTTCCAAACTAAAACATTATAGTCCACGTTGGATTTATCTATAAATGATAACATCCTTGGCACATAATGAAGGGGTCTCAGCTCTCTTTAGAAAAAGAAAAGATGGAAATAATTCAGAACACAGTTGCATATCTAAGAAATAAAATAACTTCTTAGTGTGAAATGAAATAATTTGATGTTCAAGTAAGATTACTTTACCCAAGACCTAGAATGTAATAGTTCCTCCCTCATAAGAACATTAATAATATCAATTTATTTTCTATCATGATATAATATAATAAAAATTATAACTGCTTTTCTTTTGTAGCTGGACATTTTCAGACTGATTAGTAATTCTAACAAGCAATTCAGTTCTACTTTCATTTATTTTGTGAGCAATAAAATATAATGAAATGAAAAGTAGAAACTCAATTTCTGGCACTTAAAAAAATTGAAAATGCCAATTTTAAATTGTTACTTGCAGTTTAGCAGCACAGAGATCCCTGTGGGGGAAATTGTATATTGAAATATTTTTCCTTTTTATTTTCTCTTTTCACGGATGATAAAAATGCCTTGAAGGAGTGGAAAGAAATGCTACTTTGGTTGAATTACTCTGGCAAAATAAAATATCAAATTAATCAGAAAATCTCGATGAAGAAATGTGATGAGACGCCAGAGCAGTGAGCAGCAGAGTTGCAGCCTCTCAGCTTTGAGGTGCGGACTGGGATGTGCCAACACGAGGATGAGAAGTGGGGCAGCAGGTCCCCAGGGCCCTGCTAGGATCTGACCTGAGAGCTGGAGCCTGTGGAGAAATTGAAGAGAGGGACCTCAGTGCAGAGGCGGGGTGGCAAGCGACACTTTCTCCAGAGTCCCAGTCACCAGTGAGCAGGAGATCAAGGCTGCAGACACAAAGTCACTACTCGTGAAGGCTTCCATGGAGGAACTCACCAATTTGAACAGATACTTTTGAGTCAAAAAATACAAATGACAAATGAACATATGAAAAAAATGTTCCACAACACTGGCCATTCAAGTGAAGCAAATTATAGCAAGGTTAAGATTCCACCTAGTCCCAGAAAGAATGTCAAACATCAAGAAATCCACTGAGGGCAGGAGAGATAGCTTAGATAGCTCAGTGGAGTAAGTGCTTGCCTGGCAAGGGCAAGGTTCTGAGTTCAATCCCTAGTACCACCAAAAAAAAAGGAAAGAAATCAACCAAGAGAAAGTGATAGAGGTAAAAGAACACCTTCTCTACCACTGGTGGGAATGTAGACTGATGCAACCAGTGTGAAAATCAGGGTAGAAATACTCCAAAAAACTAAGACTTGGGTTTCCTTTGACCATTGAGTGATGAATGGTTAAAAAAAGATGCGTTTCTTTATACAATGAAATGGTACTCTGCAATGAAGAAGAACAATTTCAAGACATATGTAGAGAAGCCAGGCGTGGTGGCGCATGCCTGTAATCCCAGCACTTGGGAGGCTGAGGTAGGAGGACTGGTGTGAGTTCGAGACCAGCCTGGGCTACAAAAGTGAGCTCAAGGCCAGCCTCAACTGCATAGCGAGACCCTGTCTCAAAAAGACAAAAAAAAAAAAAAAAAAAAAAAAAAAAAAAAAAAAAAAAAAAAAAAAAAAAAAAAAAAACACAA